>CM070793.1:25728833-25746253 GCA_036346955.1 Dipus sagitta | reverse complement strand
TATAACGATTCTATAACTTACTTACTTGTTTCACGTTAAACTACATTGTTTGTTGTTTACTGATATTCAGTATGAACGTTTACTTACTGTTTACATAAACAACTTTTTACTGTTTCTTATCCATAAAGCTAGTGTTATGAATCTTTCTTATCCTGATTCACAATTAACTACTGTTTCTTCTTGTTGTTTATCCTAATGAAGGATTAGAACAACTTATTTATTGTTTGAAAAAAACTACTTATTTGTTTCACATATTATTTCTTTTGTTGGTTATTATGAATAACAAGACCTATGTTTCACATAACTATGTTTCTTTTGTTGTTTATTCTTGATGAATTATCATAAAACTGACTTATTGTTCACATAATATGTTATTCTTAGTCTTATCCTGAGAGCGATAGAGATCTGATATCTTACCTTACTTGTTTCAATAAACTACTGTTTGTTTCTTTGTCTTATCCTGATCAAAGTCACGTGTATCTGACAATCTTACATTATTGTTTACATAAACTACTTTTTTTTTTTTTTTTTTTTTTTTTTTTTTTTTTTTTTTTTTTTTTTTTTTTTTTTTTTTTTTTTTTTTTTTTTTTTTTTTTTTTTTTTTTTTTTTTTTTTTTTTTTTTTTTTTTTTTTTTTTTTTTGTTTCCGTGAGGAATAAACAAACTTCTTTGTTTACATAAACTTGTTGTTGTCTTCCGAGAAGTAAAATACTTCTTTTCAACTATGTTGTTCTTGTTATCCGAGAGGAAAAATGAAACACTTGTTTACATACTTTTTTTTTGTTTTCTGTGGGAAGAGAACAACTACCTTATTGTCAAACTCTGTTTTTTTTTGTTTCTGATGAGAATAAGAACCTACGTTTCACAATATGTTTGTTCGTTTACCTTGCAGAATAAATGAAAACTCCTTATGTTTCAATACAGTTTTTGTTACTGATGCAAGACAAAACATACCTATGTTTATAACTTTTGTTTCTTGTTCCGATGAGGATAAAATCTCTTCAATATACGTTTGTTCTTTTCAAGGATAGAACAAACTCTTACTTGTTTACATACCTGTTTGTTTGTTATGAGGAATAAAGAACTCCTTGTTTCACTAATATTTCTTTTGTCTCTGATGAGCAGTAAAGAACAAATTACCTTTGTTTCACATACTACTGTTTTTTTTTGTTATCTGATAGGTAAAGAACAATTACTTACTGTTCCATAATATGTTTGTTTGTGTTTCTGTGAGAATAATACACTACTCTGTTCCATAACTCTTTTTTTTGTTGTTTTCCTGATGGCAGTAAGAAAATTACTTACTTTTTCCACTATGTTTTTTTGTCTTCTGTAGCGAAAAGAACAAACTTACTTATTGTTTCAATATACTGTTTGTTTTTGTTTACCTGATGAGGATAAAGAAACTTACCTTTGTTCATAATACGTTTGTTGTTACCTGAGCGAAGACAATGAAACTCTTATGTTTCAAATCTATGTTTCTTGTTTCTGGAGCGAAGAAACATTACTTCTTTTCAATTTTTTTTTTTAGATAGGAGTAGAAAATTCTTACTTGTTTACATATACTTTTCTGTTACGATAGGAGTAAAGAAAATACTTCTTGTTTCCTAATATGTTTTTGTTTTTCCGGAGCGAATAATGAAATTACTTACTTCAAATCTGTTGTTTTTTTTATCTAGCAATAAAAATACTTATTTCCATAACTATTTTTCTTTTCTGATGAGCGATAGAACAATACTTACTTGTTACTAATAGTTTGTTTGTTTTTGTTGTCTTATCCTGATGAAGCGTAAGTACAATGAACAAACTTACCTTACTTGTTTCACATAAACTACTGTTTGTTTCTGTTGTCTTACCTGATGCAGCGAAGTAAGAACAAACTTACCTTACTTGTTTCACATAAACTACTGTTTGTTTCTGTTGTCTTATCTGATGAAGCGAATTAGAAGAACAAACTTACCTTACTTGTTTCACATAACTACTGTTTCTTCTTTGTCTTATCGATGCAGGAAGTACAATGAACAAACTACCTTACTTGTTTCACATAACTACTGTTTGTTTCTGTGTCTTATCTGATGTAGCGAAGTAGAAGAACAAACTTACCTTACTGTTTCACAACTACTGTTTTTTCTGTTGTATTATCCTGATGCAGCGAATTACAATGAACAAACTTACCTTACTTGTTTCACATAAACTACTGTTTGTTTCTGTTGTCTTATCCTGATGCAGAAGTACAATGAACAAACTACCTTACTTGTTTCACATAACTACTGTTTGTTTCTGTGTCTTATCTGATGAGCGAAGTAAGAACAAACTTACCTTACTTGTTTCACATAACTACTGTTTGTTTCTGTTGTTTATCTGATGAAGCGAATAAAGAAAAACTTACCTTATTGTTTACATAATACTGTTTTGTCCTGTGTTTATCTGATGCAGCGAATACAATGAACAAACTTACCTTACTGTTTCACATAAACTACTGTTTTTTCTGTTGTCTTATCCTGATGAGGAATACAATGAACAACTTACCTTACTTTCACATAACTACTGTTTGTTTCTGTTGTCTTATCTGATGCAGCGAAGTACAATGAACAAACTTACCTTACTTGTTTCACTAACTACTGTTTTTTCTGTTGTCTTATCCTGATGAGCGAAGAGAAGAACAAACTTACCTTACTTGTTTCACATAACTACTGTTTGTTTTGTTGTTTTCCTGATGAGCGAAGTAAAGAACAAACTTACCTTACTTGTTTCACATAACTACTGTTTGTTCTGTTGTTATCTGATGAGAAGTACAAGAACAAACTTACCTTACTTGTTTCACAAAACTTGTTGTTCTGTTGTCTTATCTGATGAAGCGAAGTAAAGAACAAACTTACCTTACTTGTTTCACATAAACTACTGTTTTTTCTTGTATTTCTGATGAGCGAAGTAAATGAACAAACTTACCTTACTTGTTTCACATAACTACTGTTTGTTTCTTTGTTTATCCTGATGAGCGAATAAATGAACAACTACCTTACTTGTTTCACATAACTACTGTTTGTTTCTGTTGTTTATCTGATGAAGCGAAGTAAATGAACAAACTTACCTTACTTGTTTACAAACTACTGTTTGTTTCTGTTGTTTATCCTGATGAAGCAATACAATGAACAAACTTACTTACTTGTTTCACATAAACTACTGTTTGTTTCTTTGTCTTATCTGATGCAGGAAGTACAATGAACAAACTTACCTTACTTGTTTCACATAAACTACTGTTTTTCTGTTGTCTTATCTGTGATGCAAATAAGAACAACTTACCTTATTGTTTCACATAACTACTGTTTGTTCTGTTGTCTTACCTGATGAGCGAAGTAAAGAAAAACTTACCTTACTTTTCACATAACTACTGTTTTTTTGTTGTTTTCTGATGAGGAAGTAAAATGAACAAACTACCTTACTTGTTTCACATATCTACTGTTTTTCTGTTGTCTTACCTGATGAGCGAAGTAGAAGAACAAACTTACCTTACTTGTTTCACAGAACTACTGTTTGTTTCTGTTGTTTACCTGATGCAGCGAATTACAATGAACAAACTTACCTTACTTGTTTCACATAAACTACTGTTTGGTTCTGTTGTATTATCCTGATGAAGCGAAGTAGAATGAACAAACTTACCTTACTTGTTTCACATAACTACTGTTTGGTTCTGTTGTCTTTACTGATGCAGGAAGTACAATGAACAAACGTACCTTACTTGTTTCACAAAATCTACTGTTTGTTTCTGTTGTCTTATTCTGATGCAGCGAAGTTAATGAACAAACTTACCTTACTTGTTTCACATAACTACTGTTTGTTTCTGTTGTATTATCCTGATGCAGAGAATTACAATGAACAAACTTACCTTACTTGTTTCACATAAACTACTGTTTGGTTCTGTTGTCTTAACCTGATGCAGTGAAGATACAATGAACAAATTACCTTACTTGTTTCACATAAACTACTGTTTGTTTCTGTTGTCTTATTCTGATGAGCGAGTACAATGAACAAACTTACCTTACTTGTTTCACATTAACTACTGTTTGTTTCTGTTGTATTATCTGATAAGCGAAGTGAACGAACAAACTTACCTTACTTGTTTCACATTAACTACTGTTTGTTTCTGTTGTCTTATCCTGATGAAGCGAATTAGAACGAACAAACTTACCTTACTTGTTTCACATAAACTACTGTTTGTTTCTGTTGTCTTAACCTGATGCAGTGAAGTACAATGAACAAACGTACCTTACTTGTTTCACATAATCTACTGTTTGTTTCTGTTGTCTTATTCTGATGAAGCGAAGTTAAAAACAAACTTACCTTCTTGTTTCACATTAACTATTGTTTGGTTCTGTTGTCTTATCTGATGAGCGAAGTATAATGAACAAACTTACCTTACTTGTTTCACATAAACTACTTTTGTTCTGTTGTTTAACCTGATGCAGGAAGTACAATGAACAAACGTTACCTTACTTGTTTCACATAACTACTGTTTGTTTCTGTTGTCTTATCCTGATGCAGCGAAGTACAATGAACAAAATTACCTTACTTGTTTCACAGTAACTACTGTTTGTTTCTGTTGTTATCTGATAAGCGAAGTAGCAAGAACAAATTTACTTACTTGTTTCACATTAACTACTGTTTGTTTCTGTTGTCTTATCCTGATGAAGCGAAGTAGAACGAACAAACTTACCTTACTTGTTTCACATAAACTACTGTTTCGTTTCTTTGTCTTATCGGATGCAGGAAGTACAATGAACAAACATACCTTACTTGTTTCACATAATCTACTGTTTCTTTCTGTTGTTCTTATTCGATGAGGAATTACAATGAACAAACTTACTTACTTGTTTCACATAAACTACTGTTTGTTTCTGTTGTCTTATCTGATGCAGCGAAGTACAATGAACAAACTTACCTTACTTGTTTCACATAATACTTGTTTATTTCTTATTTGTGAGCGAAATGGAACAACTTCTTACTTGTCACATTAACTATGTTTTTTTCTGTTTTCTGAGCAGTTACAATGAACAAACTTACCTTACTTGTTTCACATAACTACTGTTTGTGTCTGTTGTCTTATCCTGATGCAGCGAAGTAAAATGAACAAACTTACCTTACTTGTTTCACATAACTACTGTTTGTTTCTGTTGTCTTATCCTGATGCAGCGAAGTACAATGAACAAACTTACCTTACTTGTTTCACATAATCTACTGTTTCTTTCTGTTGTCTTATTCTGATGTAGCGAAGTAGAAGGAACAAACTTACCTTACTTGTTTCACATAATCTACTGTTTGTTTCTGTTGTCTTATTCTGATGAAGCGAAGTATAACGAACAAACTTACCTTATTTATTTCACAGTAACTACTGTTTGTTTCTGTTGTATTATCCTGATGCAGAGAATTACAATGAACAAACTTACCTTACTTGTTTCACATAAACTACTGTTTGGTTCTGTTGTCTTAACCTGATGCAGTGAAGTACAATGAACAAACGTACCTTACTTGTTTCACATAATCTACTGTTTGGTTCTGTTTTCTTATTCTGATGAAGCGAAGTATAATGAACAAACTTACCTTACTTGTTTCACATTAACTACTGTTTGTTTCTGTTGTCTTATCCTGATGAAGCGAATTAGAAAGGACAAACTTACCTTACTTGTTTCACATAAACTACTGTTTGTTTCTTTTGTCTTATCCAGATGCAGTGAAGTACAATGAACAAACTTACCTTACTTGTTTCACATAAACTACTGTTTGTTTCTTTTGTCTTATCCGGATGCACTGAAGTACAATGAACAAACATACCTTACTTGTTTCACATAATCTACTGTTTCTTTCTGTTGTCTTATTCCGATGTACCGAAGTAGAAGGAACAAACTTACCTTACTCGTTTCACAGGAACTACTGGTTGTTTCTGTTGTATTATCCTGATGCAGCGAATTACAATGAACAAACTTACCTTACTTGTTTCACATAAACTACGGTTTGGTTCTGTTGTCTTAACCTGATGCAGTGAAGTATAATGAACAAACGTACCTTCCTTGTTTCACATAATCTACTGTTTGTTTCTGTTGTCTTATTCTGATGAAGCGAAGTATAATGAACAAACTTACCTTACTTGTTTCACATTAACTACTGTTTGTTTCTCTTGTATTATCCTGATGAAGCGAAGTAGAATCAAGAAACTTACCTTACTTGTTTCACATAATGTACTGTTTGGTTCTGTTCTCTTAACCTGATGCAGTGAAGTACAATGAGCAAACGTACGTTACTTGTTTCACAAAATCTACTGTTTGTTTGTGTTGTCTTATTCTGATGAATCGAAGTATAACGAACAAACTTACCTTACTTGTATCACAGTAACTACTGTTTGTTTCTGTTGTATTATCCTGATGCAGAGAATTACAATGAACAAACTTACCTTACTTGTTTCACATAAACTACTGCCACATCAACTCCAGTGGAGTCTGTGTAGCATAGAGCCTCAACAGCTCGAATGGCTACTAGACCTGGGGTTTTACATCACACGTGATTAGGCCCCCTGGAGGTCTCTGACAGAGTCTTTGGTGTTTTGTGATTTGGGTCGTATTTTGTAGTGTGTTTTTTTTCTGGGTGCTTGTCTTATTGATTTTAGGAACTAAGCCCACTCAACTTTATACTGATAAAATCATGCTCTCAGCAGATAATCTCGATGGGCCTTTAGATGTTCCAGAAACTAAAAGTACAAAAACGGAAGCTTCCACCTGTGGAGATAGCCCTTGCCTCAGTGACCCCAGCTACCTTAACCGTGACGCCGTCTGTGTCTGAAAAGCTTGAATAGCTAATTTTTATTCTTGCTGAGAATGTAACTTTAACTCCATATGACCCTCCACTAACAAAATTGTTTGGCAGTCTGTAGTTTCTGATTTATGACAGATGGATGGAACCACCTAAATATAGAGGGCCTTATAATTTTGATCCTACTGATACACCACTCCCTTGGACAGGAAAATATGATGAAAATCTAATCAGATGGGTAACATTTAAAGGAAAAAAAATCAAATATTATTCATTGAGTATATAGGAAATGATTAGGAAAAGCCGGCCCCCATGGTGTGCTTTGACGGATAAACAACAACAAGAACTTAGATGGGAAGTATATGTATTCTTTGTTATTAGGAATAAAAGATTGTATGATTATATTTAAAAACCCTTTAAGTCAAAAAAAAATGTTAAAAGACCTAAGAGTTTGGGATAAAATGTGGGACCCCAATGTAAATGTCAGATGTTAATATTAAAAATCTTTAGATGTTAGTCATTAACCACAAGTGTCTGGTCTTGCAGCAGCTACAGAAAGAGGAAGTTCTTGGGTATAGCAAGTTTATACTGAGTATATGTCATAAGGAGTTATTGTACTGATTTCATTTTTTGAAAACCTGCCAAATGGAGTAGTTCCTGATTGTTTCTGTATATAACTGAGACCTGAAAGTAAAGTTCTTTACAACAGCAATCACAACCTGTGTTGTCTGTCTGTCGCGTCGAATCCGTTCCTTACCTAAATATCCAAGCCTGGTCCCCCTACAGAGACATCCCCACTGGGTGGTGTGCGACAAGTGGCGCCCGAACAGGGACCCTTGGACAGGTAAATTTTTCCTCCTTTTCTTTATTTCCCCTTTTCTCAAGGAACGGATAGACTCTCGCCGAGGGAACTGCAGTCCCTGCCGTAGAAGGAAGGGCCAATTAAGGGTGAGCAATCAAAACTAAAACCATGGGACAATCAAATTCTAAGGGCAAACGTATGTTCATTTCAGTATTAAAACATATGTTGACGGAAAGAGGACTTAAAGTCTCTGACAGTACGGCCTCGGAGTTTTTTGATTTCCTTATGAGGGTCTCACCTTGGTTCACGGCGGACGGTAGCCTCTCCTTAGCAGATTGGAAAAGGGTAGAAAAGGAAATACAAAAGTATACTGCTGAACATGGTTCAGACACAATTCCTAGACAGGCTTATCCTATTTGGTTACAAATGAGGGAAATTCTTTCGGAACAATCCGACTTAGAACTTCTAATAGAGGAAACTGCTTCTGTAAAAGATTGTGAAAATAGCCCTATTATGTCTTCAGGTTTAAAGAAGGGTTATGGTAGTAATGAGAAAGCAAACAAAAATAATTTTTTGTGTGAACCTGAGGAAGAAAAATCAAATGATGATGATGATTGGGATTTGGAGGACGAGGCAACAAAGTGTACCTTAGATGAGGATAGAGACCATCATCATGATCAAAATGTAGTGGCAATGTCCATTAAAAAGGAAACCACCAAAACCCAGCTCCTCGCAGGGGAAAGTTACTTCCTCCTGTTGGCTTTCAAGGAGCCATGGCACAAGCAAAAAAGGAGGGTGACCTCAGTTTACCTTTTCCTATTGTTCATGATGTGGATAGCGATGAGGAGCCCCAATGGGAACCTCTTTCTTTAAAAACCTTGAAAGAGTTACAGATGGCAGTCAAGCAGATGGGCCCTTCAGCCCCTTATACTATACAGATATTAGATATGGTGACAAGTCAGTGGTTGACTCCTCATGATTGACATCAAACTGCTAAAGCGGTTTTGGCCCCTGGAGACTATATTCTTTGGAGAACTGACTATGAGGATAGGTCAAAAAAAACTTTACAAAATATGTTAGGAAAGAGGGGCCCCAAAGTGACTATGGACATGTTATTAGGGACTGGTCCTTATGTAACCCCAAATTCACAAATTTCTATACTACAACTGTCCTTAAAAGAAATTACAACCAATACAGTTTAGCTTGGAGGAATATCCCTCCGCCAGGAACAAGGACACCACTTTGTCAGGAATCAGGCAAGGAGCTGAGGAAACATATCAGTCTTTTATTTCCAGATTGGAGGAAGCCATTACCAGAATGCTACCACCAAGTAAAGGGACAGAAATGTTGTTAAAACAACTAACATGGAAAAATACAAATAGTTTATGCCAGGACCTAATTAGGCCCATCCGTAAAGGAGGATCTTTGCAAGATTATATTAAAGCCTGCTCAGATGCCTCTCCTGCTATAGTGCAGGGGATGGCATACGCGGCTGCCATGAAAGGTCAAACTTACAGTGCTTTTGTGAAACAGACATATGGGGGTGGCAAGGGGAAATCCCCTCCATCCTGTTTTAACTGCGGGGAAACAGAACATTTAAAAAAGGATTGTAAAAAAGGTCAAAATGATAAAAATAAAGAAAAAAGACAACCCCCAGGCATGTGCCCCCGCTGTCAAAAGGGGAGACACTGAAAAAGTGAATGTAAATCAAAATTTCATAAAAATGGTTCTCGAATTGAAAAAGAACCAGGTAAGTCAAAAAACTAGAGGAAGGGCAACCTCCTAGCCCCGTACAAAGGGAGGACGTACAAAAGACACAACTAAATCCTGAAGCTCCAAAATTTACAATACATGATTTGCCAAGGGCAACTCCAGGGAGTGCTGGATTAGATTTGGCATCTAGTCAAGACATTATTATATCCAACACGGATGGAGTCCAATTGGTGCCCACCTCAGTGCTTGGTACTTTACCTACAGGGAGCACTGGATTGTTACTTGGAAGAAGTTCTAATTATAGGAATGGACTTAAAGTCATTCCAGAAATAATAGATTCAGACTTTCAGGGAGAAATAAAAATCATGGTTAAGACTACAAAAGACACTACAATAATAAGAAGAGGACAGAGAATAGCTCAATTAATATTGTTACCTCATTTAAAACTCCCCAATGTGGAACTGGGTAAAGAAAGAGAGATAGGCCAATTTGGTTCTTCAGGAGAGACAGTGACCTGGGTAGCTGAGATAAACAAAGATAGACCCTTTAAGGATATAAAAATAAATGGAAAAATTTTTACAGGTCTACTAGATACAGGAACAGACAAAACATGTATAACAGGCAAAGACTGGCCCCAATCTTGGCCAGTGATTAAAACTTCATCCTCTCTACAGGGCCTAGAAATGGCTTCAAATGTAACAAAAAGCTCAGAGGCCCTTCACTGGTCCTACAAAGGAAAAAAAAGACTCATTCAGCCTTATGTTGTTCCCTCATTGCCTTTTTCCTTATGGGAAAGGGATATTATGAAAAATATGAAAGTAAAATTAGTCACAACAGATTCACTGGAGAATCAATATTTTTCATAGGGGCCATTGAAAGCTCTTTACATGCAGATAAAATCTCTTGAAAATCTACAGAGCCTGTATGGCTAAATCAATGGCCCCTGACAAAAAAAAAAATACAAGCTATAGAACTCATAGTAAAAAAACAATTGGAGAAAGGACATATAAAAGAGACTAATAGTCCTTAAAACACTCCAATTTTTGTTATAAAAAAGAAATCAAAAAAATGGAGACTACTCCAAGACCTAAGAGCAGTAAATGCCACTATGTATGACATGGGAGCCCTTCAACCAGGCCTCCCTTCTCCTGTAGCTGTCCCACAAGGACATTCAATTATTGTCATTGACCTGCAAGATTGCTTCTTTACTATAAAATTAGATCCTAAAGATTGCAAAAGATTTGCTTTTAGTGTACCCTCTGTAAATTTTCAAAGGCCATTTAAACGATATCAATGAAAGGTTTTACCACAGGGTATAAAAAACAGTCCTACCTTGTGCCAAAAGTTTGTGAATATGGCTATACAGCCTATCAGAAATAAATTTCCCACTGCATATATAATTCATTATATGGATGACATTTTGCTTGCTTGTAAAACTCAATCTTTAGTGGAACAGGCTTTATTAGATTTAACTACCAGTTTACAGGACTTTGGTTTAGTAATTGCCCCAGATAAAATACAAAGGGGAAGGCCATTAAGGTATCTAAAAAATCAAATTTATGATTCATATATTATGTCACAAAAAGTAGAAATTAAAAAGGATAAACTACAAACTCTAAATGATTTTCAAAACTTATTGGGCAATATCAATTAGATCAGACCTTATTTAAAATTAACTACTGGAGAACTTAAACCTCTTTTTGAAATTTTACAAGGAGAATCCCATCCTAAGTCTCCTCGGAGCTTGACTCCGCCAACAGCAGAGGCTTTGAGCCTAGTAAAACAAAGATTACAAACAGCCCAAGTTAAACAATTACAATATGATAAAATATGAAGTCTTTTAATTTTAAAGACAGCTTATACACCTACAGGATGTCTGTGACAAAAAAAAAATACTTAAATGGATTCATTTACCACATGTTCAAAATAAAGTTGTGGCCACCTATGATTATTTATGTACATTGATTATAGTTAAGGCTAAAAATAGAGCCAAAACTGCCACACCAACTCCAGTGGAGTCTGTGTAGCATAGAGCCTCAACAGCTCGAATGGCTACTAGACCTGGGGTTTCACATCACACGTGATTAGGCCCCCTGGAGGTCCCTGACAGAGTCTTTGGTGTTTTGTGATTTGGGTCTCATTCTGCAGTGTGTTCTTTCTCTGGGTGCTTGCCTTATTGATTCTAGGAACTAAGCCCACTCAACTTTATACTGATAAAATCATGCTCTCAGCAGATAATCTCGATGGGCCTTTAGATGTTCCAGAAACTAAAAGTACAAAAACGGAAGCTTCCACCTGTGGAGACAGCCCTAGCCTCAGTGACCCCAGCAGCCTTAACCGCGACGCCGGCTGTGTCTGAAAAGCCTTGAATAGCTAATTTTTATTCTTGCCTGAGAATGTAACTTTAACTCCATATGACCCTCCACTAACAAAATTGTTTGGCAGTCTGCAGTTTCTGATTCATGACAGATGGAGGGAACCACCTAAATATAGAGGGCCTTATAATTTTGATCCTACTGATACACCACTCCCTTGGACAGGAAAATATGATGAAAATCTAATCAGATGGGTAACATTTAAAGGGAAAAAAATCAAATATTATTCATTGAGTATATAGGAAATGATTAGGAAAAGCCGGCCCCCATGGTGTGCTTTGACGGATAAACAACAAAAAGAACTTAGATGGAAAGTATATGTATTCTTTGCTATTAGAAATAAAAGATTGTATGATATATTTAAAAACCCTTTAAGTCAAAAAAAAATGTTAAAAGACCTAAGAGTTTGGGATAAATATGGGGACCCCAATGTAAATGTCAGATGTTAATATTAAAAATCTTTAGATGTTAGTCATTAACCACAAGTGTCTGGTCCTGCAACAGCTACAGAAAGAGGAAGTTCTTGGGTATAGCAAGTTTATACTAAGTATATGTCATAAAGAGTTATTGTACTGATTTCATTTTTTGAAAACCTGCCAAATGAAGTAGTTCCTGATTGTTTCTGTATATAACTGAGACCTGAAAGTAAAGTTCTTTACAACAACAATCACAACCTGTGTTGTCTGTCTGTCGCGTCAAATCAGTTCCTTACCTAAATATCCAAGCCTGGTCCCCCTACAGAGATATCCCACACTGGGTGGTCTGCGACAAACTACTGTTTGGATCTGTTGTCTTAACCTGATGCAGTGAAGTACAATGAACAAACGTACCTTACTTGTTTCACAAAATCTACTGTTTGTTTCTGTTGTCTTATCCGGATGCAGCGAAGTACAATGAACAAACTTACCTTACTTGTTTCACATACTCTACTGTTTCTTTCTGTTGTCTTATTCTGATGAAGCGAAGTATAACGAACAAACTTACCTTATTTATTTCACAGTAACTACTGTTTGTTTCTGTTGTATTATCCTGATGCAGAGAATTACAATGAACAAACTTACCTTACTTGTTTCACATAAAACTACTGTTTGGGTTCTGTTGTCCTTAACCTGATCAGTGAAGTACAATGAACAAACGTACCTTACTTGTTTCACATAATCTACTGTTTGGTTCTGTTGTCTTATTCTGATGAAGCGAAGTATAATGAACAAACTTACCTTACTTGTTTCACATTAACTACTGTTTGTTTCTGTTGTCTTATCCTGATGAAGAGAATTAGAACGGACAAACTTACCTTACTTGTTTCACATAAACTACTGTTTGTTTCTTTTGTCTTATCCGGATGCAGTGAAGTACAATGAAGAAACTTACCTTACTTGTTTCACATAAAATACTGTTTCTTTCTGTTGTCTTAACCTGATGCAGTGAAATACAATGAACAAACGTACCTTACTTCTTTCACATAATCTACTGTTTCTTTCTGTTGTCTTATTCCGAAGTACCGAAGTAGAACGAACAAACTGACCTTACTCGTTTCACAGGAACTACTGGTTGTTTCTGTTGTATTATCCTGATGCAGCGAATTACAATGAACAAATTTACCTTACTTGTTTCACATAAACTACGGTTTGGTTCTGTTGTCTTAACCTGATGCAGTGAAGTACAATGAACAAACGTACCTTACTTGTTTCACATAATCTACTGTTTGTTTCTGTTGTCTTATTCTGATGAAGCGAAGTATAATGAACAAACTTACCTTACTTTTTTCACATTAACTACTGTTTGTTTCTCTTGTATTATCCTGATGAAGCGAAGTAGAATGAACAAACTTACCTTACTTGCTTCACATAAACTACTGTTTGGTTCTGTTGTCTTAACCTGATGCAGTGAAGTACAATGAACAAACGTACCTTACTTGTTTCACATAATATACTGTTTGTTTCTGTTGTCTTATTCTGATGAAGCGAAGTATAATGAACAAACTTACCTTACTTTTTTCACATTAACTACTGTTTGTTTCTGTTGTATTATCCTGATGAAGCGAAGTAGAATGAACAAACTTACCTTACTTGTTTCACATAAACTACTGTTTGGTTCTGTTATCTTAACCTGATGCAGTGAAGTACAATGAACAAACGTACCTTACTTGTTTCACATAATCTACTGTTTCCTTCTGTTGTCTTTTTCTGATGTAGCGAAGTAGAAGGAACAAACTTACCTTACTCGTTTCACAAGAACTACTGTTTGTTCTGTTGTATTATCCTGATGCAGCGAATTACAATGAACAAAATTACCTTACTTGTTTCACATAAACTATTTTTGGTCTTAACCTGATGCAATGAAGTACAATGAACAAACGTACCTTACTTGTTTCACATAATTACTGTTTGTTTCTGTTGTCTTATTTGATGGAAGGGAAATATGAGGACAATCTTACCTTACTTGTTTCACATTAATCTACTGTTTGTCTTCTGTTGTATAACCTGATGAGCGAAGTAGAACGAACAAACTTACCTTACTTGTTTCATAACATACTGTTTGGTTCTGTTGTCTTAACTGATGCAGTGAAGTACAATGAACCAAAACGTACTTACTTGTTTCACAAATCTACTGTTTGTTTCTGTTGTCTTATTCTGATTAGCGTAGTATAACGAACAAACTTACCTTATTTATTTCACAGTAACTACTGTTTGTTTCTGTTGTATTATCTGATGCAGAGAATTACAATGAAACAACTTACCTTACTGTTTCACAGTAACTACTTTGGTTTCTGTTGAATATCCTGATAAAGCGAAGTAGAACGAACAAACTACGTTACTTGTTTCACATTAACTACTGTTTGTTTCTGTTGTCTTATCCTGTTGAAGGAATTAGAACGAAACAACCTAACCTTACTTGTTTCACATAAACTACTGTTTGTTTCTGTGTCTTATCGGATGCAGGAAGTAAATGAACGAACACATACTTACTTGTTTCACATAACTTACTGTTTTTTCTGTTGTCTTTGCGATGTAGCGATGTGAAGAACAAACTTACCTTACTCGTTTCACGGGAAATACTGTTTGTTTCTGTTGTATTATCCTGTTGCAGCGAAATACAATGAACAAACTTACTTACTTGTTTCTGATAAATACTGTTTGTTTCTGTTGTCTTATCCTGATGTAGCGAAGTTAATGAAAAACTTACCTTACTGTTTCACATAAATCTATGTTTAGGTTCTCTTGTCTTATCCTGATGCAGCGAAGTACAATGACAAAATTACTTACTTGTTTCATAATCTACTGTTTCTTTCTGTTGTCTTATTTTGAAGTGAAGTAGAACGAACGAACTTACTATAGTTGTTTCACATTAAACTATTGTTTGTTCTATTGTCTTATCCTATGAAGCGAAGTACGAAGACAAACTTACCTTACTTGTTTAACATAAAATACTGTTTCTTTCTGTTTATTATCCTGATGAAGCAAAGTAGAATGAACAAACGTTACCTTACTTGTTTCTCATAACTACTGTTTGTTTCTGTTGCTTATCCTGATGTGCAAGCCGAAGGACAATGAACAAATTTACCTTACTTGTTTCACTAACTACTGTATTGGTTCTGTTGTTTAACCTGATGCAGTGAAGTACAATGAACAAACTTACCTTACTTGTTCACATAATCTACTGTTTCTTTCTGTTGTCTTATTCTGATGAAGCGAAGTAGAACGAACAAACTTACCTTAGTTGTTTCACCTTAACTACTGTTTGTTTCTGTTGTATTATCTTGATGAAGCGAAGGGAACGAACAAACTTACCTTACTTGTTTCACATAATCTACTGTTTCTTTTCTGTTGTCTTATTCTGTGTAGGAAGTAGAAGAACAAAATTACCTTACTCATTTCAAAAGGAACTATGTTTTTTTCTGTTGTATTATCCTGATGGAGCGAATTTTCAATGAAAAAACTTACCCTTTCTTGTTTCACTAAACTACTAATTTGTTTGTTTTTAACTGATGCAGTGTAGTAAATGAAAACGTACCTTATTGTTTCACATAAAACTGTTTGTTTCTGTTGTTTTTCTGATGAACCCAAAATAGAAAGAACAAATTACCTTATTGTTTCACATTAACTTTTGTTTTTTTCTGTTGGATTTAATTTTGTTGAAACGAAGTAGAATGAAGAAACGTACTTACTTGTTTTCATATTATGTTTTTTTCTGTTTTCTTATCCTGAATTTAGCGAATTACAATGAACAAACTTACCTTACTTGTTTACTAAAGTACTGTTTGTTCTGTTGTTTTAACCTGATGCAGGGAAGTAAAGAAAAAACTTACCCTTTCTTGTTTACATAATCTTTTGTTTTTTCTGTAGCTTGTTGAAGCACGAAGTTTGCACGACAAACTTACCCACTTGTTTCCATTTAAATACTGTTTGTTCTGTTGTTTATGCTGATACAGCGAAAGGGGAAGAACAAACTTACCTTACTTGTTTCACATTTTTCTATTGTTGTTTCTGTTTTGTCTTATCCTGATGAAGACGAATTAGAACGAACGAACTTACCTTTATTGTTTAACATAAACTACTGGTTTGCTTCTGTTGTTTTAAACTGATGCAGGGAAAGTACAAGAACAAACTTACCTTAGTTGTATCAACATTAACTACTGTTTTTTTTGGTTGTCTTGTCCTGAATGCAGCGAAAGGCGAACGAACAACTTACTTACTTGTTTCACAGTAATACTGATTGTTTCTGTTGTATTCCTGATACAGCGAAGGAGAACGAACCCAAACTTACTTACTTGTTTCCTGGAAACTACTGTTTGTTTCTGTTGTCTTATCTGCTGCAGCGAATTCCAATGAACAAACTTACTTAGTTGTATCACATAAGCTACTGTTTCTATTGTTGTCTTGTTCTGATAGTAGCGAAATATGAAGGTAAAAAACTTACCTTACTCGTGTCACAGTAACTACTGTTCTTTCTGTTGTATTATCCGAATGCAGCGACTTACAATGAACAAACTTTCATTACTTGTTTCACATAAACAAATGTTTTGTTCTGTTGTGTTAACATGATGCAGTGAAGGTACAATGAACAACGTATCTTACTTGTTTCACATATCACGGTTTGTTCTTATGTTGTCTTAGTGAATTGAAGCGAAGTAGAACGAACAAACTGTCCCCACTACCTTACTTGTTTCACATAATACTGTTTGTTTCTGTAGTATGATCCTGTTAAAGCGAAGTAGCAACGAACAAACTTACTTATTTGTTTCACATTACACTACTGTTTGTTTTTGTTGTGTTATCCTGATAAGCGAAAGATAGAACGAACTACGTACTTTTACTCGTTTCACATAACAAACAGGTTCTTTCTGTTGGACTTATTCTGATGAAGCAAAGTTGAGCGAACGAAATTTCCTTAGTTGTTTAACATTAACTAATGTTTTTTCTATTGTCTTATGTGATGAAGCGCAATGTAGAAAATGATGAACAAAATTAACTACTAGTTTAACATAAACTACTGTTTGTTTCTGTTGTATTATCCTGATTGTAGCGAAGTTCAATGAACAAACTTACCTTACTGTTTAACATATACTACTGTTTGTTCTGTTGTCTTTCCCTCTGATGCACCAACTACATGAAACAAACTAACCTTACTTGTTGTACATAAAACTACTTTTTGGATCTCTTGTCATTATCCTGATGCAGCGAAGTACAATGAACAAACTTACTTACTTGTTTCACATTAACTACTGTT
>CM070793.1:25700237-25728733 GCA_036346955.1 Dipus sagitta | reverse complement strand
GGGTTTTTTTAAGCGAAGTTGAAGAACAAAAAATTCCCTTTACTTGTTCACATTAAAAACAGTTTTTTTCTTTTGTATTTTCGTGATTTAAAACGAAATTTGAAGAAACAAACTTACCTTACTTTTTCCCAGAAATATGTTTGGTTCGTTTTCTTATCCCGATGCGCGATGTCAAAGAAAAAACTTTCCTTTCTTGTTTTTCTAAATACACTTTGGTTCTCTTGTCTTTTCCTGATGCAGCGAAGACAATGAAAAACTTACTTATTGTTTCAATAAACTCTGTGCTTTTTGTTTTCTTATTCGTGAATTGAAGTGAACATAAACTACTGTTGTTTCTGTTTTCTTATCCTGAAAGCACGAAGTATAATGAACAAACTTACCTTACTTGTTTCACATAAACTACTGTTTCAGTTCTCTTGTCTTATCCTGATGCCGTGAAGTACATGACAAACTTACCTCTTACTTCTTTCACATTAATCTACTGTTTCTTTCTGTTGTCTTATTCTGAAGGTAGAGAACGATGAACTTAACCTTAGTTGTTTCACATTAACTACAGTTTGTTCATATTGTCTTATCTGAAGAAGCGAAGTAGAACGAACAAACTTACTTACTTGTTTAACATAAACTAATGTTTGTTCCTATTGTATTATCCTGATGTAGCGAAGTAGAACGAACAAACATATCTTACTTCTTTCACATAAACTACTGTTTGTTTCTGTTGTCTTATCCTAATGCAGCGAATTACAATGAACAAATTACTTACTTGTTTTCACATTAACTACAGTTTGTTTCTGTTGTTTATCCTGATGAAGCGAATTAGAACGAACAAACTTACCTTACTTGTTTCACAGAAACTACTGTATGTTTTCTGTGGTCTTTCCTGATTAAAGCGAGTAGAACGAATAAACTTTACTTAGTTTCACTCATTAACTACAGTTTGCTTGTTTGTCTTATCCTGATAGCGAAGTAGAACGAACAAACTTACCTTACTGTTTAGCAGAAACTACTGTTTGTTTCTGTTGTCTTATCTGATGCAGCGAAGAACAATGAACAAACTTACATACTTGTATCACAATCTATGTTTCTTTTGTTGTCTTGTTCTGATGTAGCGAAGTAGAAGGAACAAATTCCTTACTCGTTTTCACTGTAACTACGTTTTTGTTTCTGTTGTATTATCTGATGCAGCGAATACAATGAACAAATTTACTTTATTGTTTCACATTAACTACTGTTTGTTTCTGTTGTCTTAACCTGATGCAGTGAAGTACAATGAACAAAGTACCTTAATTGTTTCACCATAATCTACTGTTTGTTTTGTTCTCTTATCTGATGAAGCGAAGTGGAACGTACAAACTACCTTACTTGTTTCACATTAATACTGTTTGTTTCTGTGTATTATCTGATGAAGCGATGTAGAATGAACAAAGTTACCTTACTTGTTTCTCATAAACTTACTGTTTGTTTTTGTTTTATTATGCTGATGCCCAATTGTATAGATGAACAAACTACCTTACTTGTTTCACATAAACTACTGTTTGGTTCTCTTGTCTTATCTGATGCAGCGAAGTACAATGAATCAAACTGATTACTTGTTTCACATAATCTACTGTTTTTTCTGTTGTCTATTTGAAGTGAAGTTAGAATGAACGACCTACCTTAGTTGTTTCACATTAACTATGTTGTTCCTATGTCTATTCTAATGAAGCCGAAAGTTAGAACGAAACAACTTACCTTACTTGTTTAACAAAAAACTACTGTTTGTTCCTGTTGTATTATCTGATGAAGCGAAGTAGACATGTACAAACGTACTTACTTGTTTTCATAAACTACTGTTCATTTGTGTTGCTTATCCTGATGCAGCGATGTACAATGAACAAACTTACCTTACTTGTTTCACATAATCTACTGTTTCTTTCTGTTGGCTTATTCTGTGAAGCGAAGTGAATGAACAAACTTACCTTCTTGTTTCACATTAATATGTTTGTTTCTGTTGTTTTTTATCCTGATGAAGAGGATTAGAAAAACGAATTACCATTCTTGTTTACATAAAATATGTTTGTTTTGGTTTTCTTATCCTGATCAGTGAAGTACAATGAACAAACTTATGTTACTTGGTTTTAATAAACTCGTTTTGTTCTCTTGTCTTATCCTGATGTAGCGAAGTACAATGAACAAATTACCTTATTGTTTCACATAAACTATTTTCTTTCTGTTATCATAGTGATGAAGCGAAGTAGAGCGAACGAACTTACGTTCGTTGGTTTACATTAACTACTGTTTGTTGTATTGTCTTAAGCGATGAAGCGAAAATAGAACGACTAAACTATTACTTGTTTCATAAACTACTGTTTGTTTCTTTTGTTTTCCTAAAAAGCGAAGGGGAGGAACGAACAAACTCACTTTACTTGTTTTAATTAACTACAGTTTTTTTCTGTTGTTTATCCGATTTAAGCGCCATTAGAAACCCCCAAAAACTTTCCTTACTTGTTTCCCGAAACTACTGTTCTTTCTGTTGCCTTATCCTGATGCAGCGAGGTACAATAACAAACTTACCTTTTGTTTCCATAACTATGTTTGGTTTTTTTCTTATCTTTATGAGGGAAGTACAATGAACAAAAATATCTTACTTGGGTTTTATATAATTCTTTTTTTCTTTTTTGTTGTTTTTATTTGATGAAGGGATGTAGAACGAACGAAACTTTACTTTACTTGTTTCACTTAATCTACTCTTTGGTTTCTTGTCTTTATCCTGATGCAGGAAGTACCTGAACAAAGTTTTCCTTACTTGTTTCACCCAAAAAATCTTTGGTTCTCTTGTCTTTATCCTGATGCAGCGAAGTTTCAATGAACCCAAACTTACGTACTTGTTTACATAAAACTGCTGTTTCTTTTGTTTTCTTTTTCTGATGAAGTGAAGTAGAACAAATGAACTTACATTACTTGTTTCACATAATCTACTGTTTGGTTCTCTTGTCTTATCCTGAGGCAGCGAAGTTCAATGAACAAAGTTACTTACTTGTTTCACATAAACTACTGTTTGGTTCTGTTGTCTTATCCTGATGCAGCGAAGTACAATGAACAAACTTACCTTACTTGTTTCTCATAATCTACTGTTTCTTTCTGTTGTCTTATTCGCGAGCGAAGTAGAACGAACAAACTTACCTTACTTGTTTAACATAAGCTACTGTTTTTTCCTGTTGTATTATCCTGATGAAGCGAAGTAGAAGGAACAAATGTACCTTACTTGTTTCTCATAAACTACTGTTCATTTCTGTTGTCTTATCCTGATGCAGCAAAGTGCAATGAACAAACTTACCATACTTGTTTCACATAAACTACTCTTTTTTCTGTGTCTTATTTCTGATGAAGGGAAGTAGAACGTAACAAACTTACTTACTGTATCACATTAATACTGTTTGTTTCTGTTGTCTTATCCTGATGAAGGGAATTATTCGAATGAACTTTCCTTACTTGTTTCAAATTAACTACGTTTGTTTCTGTTGTCTTATTCCTGATGCAGCGAATACAATTGAACAAACTTACCTTACTTGTTTCACATAATCTATTGTTCCTTTCTGTTGTCTTATTCTGATGAAGCGAAGTAGAGCGAACGAACTTACCTTAGTTGTTTCACATTAACTACTGTTTGTTCCTATGGTCTTATGCTGATGAAGCGATGTAGAACGAATAAACATATCTTACTTGTTTCACATAAACTACTGTTTGTTTCTGTTGTATTATTCTGATAAAGCAAAGTAGAACGAACAAACTTACTTTACTTGTTTCACATTAACTACTGTTTGTTCCTATTGTCTTATCCTAATGAAGCGAGTAGTAAACGAAAACTTACTTACTTGTTTAACAAAAACTACTGTTTGTGCCTGTTGTATTATCCTGATGAAGCGAAGTAGAATGTACAAACGTACCTTACTTGTTTCTCATAAACTACTGTTCATTTCTGTTGCCTTATCCTGATGCAGCGATGTACAATGAACAAACTTACCGTACTTGTTTCACATAAACAACGGTTTGCTTCTGTTGTCTTAACCTGAGGCAGTGAAGTACAATGAACAAACTTACCTTACTTGTTTCACATAATCTACTGTTTCTTTCTGTTGTCCTATTCTGATGAAGCGAAGTAGAACGAACGAACTTACCTTAGTTGTTTCACATTAACTACTGTTTGTTCCTACTGTCTTATCCTATGAAGCGAAGTAGAACGAACAAACTCACCTTACTTGTTACACATAATCTACTGTTTTTTTTTGTTGTCTTATTCTGATGAAGCGAAGTAGAACGAACAAACTTACCTTACTTGTTTCACATTAACTACTGTTTGTTTCTGTTGTATTATCCTGATGAAGCAAGTGAATGAACAAACTACACTTACTTGTTTCTCATAAACTGCTGTTTGTTTCTGTTGTCTTATCCTGATGCAGCGAAGTACAATGAACAAACTTACCTTACTTGTTTCACATAAACTACTGTTTTGTTCTCTTGTCTTATCCTGATGCAGCGAAGTACAATGAACAAACTTACCTTACTTGTTTCACATTAACTATGTTTGCTTTCCTATTGTCTTATCCTAATGAGCGAAGTAGAACGAACAAACTTACCTTACTTGTTTCAACATAACTACTGATTGTTCCTTTGTTTATCGATGAAGCGAAGTAGAAGAAGAAACGTACCTTATTGTTTCTCATAAACTACTGTTCATTTTCTGTTGTCTTATCCTGATGAGCGAAGTACAATGAACAAACTTACCTTACTTGTTTCACATAACTACTGTTTTTTCTGTTGTCTTATCTGATTGAAGTAACGAACAAATTACTATTGTTTACATAACTACTGTTTTTTCTGTTGTCTTATCCTGATGCAGGAAGTCAAGAACAACTTACCTTAGATGTTTCACATTAACTACTGTTTGTTCCTTTTGTCTTATCTGATGACAGTGAAGAAATGAACAAACATATCTTACTTGTTTCACACAAACTACTGTTGTTTCTTTGTTTATCCGATTGAAGCGAATTAGAACGAACAAACTTACGTTACTTGTATACATTAACTACTGTTTGTTTCTATTGTCTTATCTCAAGCGAAATGAAGTAGAACGACGAACTTACCTTACTTGTTTACATAAACTACTGTTTGTTCCTGTTGTCTTATCCTGATGCAGCGAAGTACAATGAACAAACTTTCCTTACTTGTTTCACAAAACTACTGTTCGTTCTCTTTCTTATCTGATGCAGCGAAATAAAAACAAACTTACTTCTTGTTTCACATAATCTACTGTTTCTTTCTGTTTTTATTCTAATGAAGTGAAGTTGAACGAACGAAACTTAGTTTACTTGTTTCACATATCTAGTGTTTGATTCTCTTGTCTTATCCTGATGCAGCGAAGTACAATGAACAACTTACCTTCTTGTTTCACATAACTACTGTTTGGTTCTCTTTTATCCTGATGCAGCGAAGTACAATGAACAAACTTACCTTACATGTTTCACATACTCTACTCTTTCTTTCTGTTGTTTATTTCTTGGTGAATGGAGTAGAGCGACCGGACTTACCTTAGTTGTTTCACATTAACTACTGTTGTTCTATTGTCTTATCTAATGAAGCGAATAGAACGAACAAACTTACCTTACTGTTTAACATGAAACTACTGTTTGTTCCTGTTGTATTATCCTCATGAAGCGAAGTAGAATGAACAAACGTACTGTACTTGTTTCTCGTAAACTACTGTTCATTTCTGTTGTCTTATCCTGATGCAGCGAAGTACAATGAGCAAACGTACCTTACTTGTTTCACATGAACTACTGTTTGGTTCTCTTGTCTTATCCTGATGTAGCGAAGTACAATGAACAAACTTACCTTACTTGTTTCACATAAACTACTGTTTCTTTCTGTTGTCTTATTCGGATGAAGCGAAGTAGAACGAACAAACTTACCTTACTTGTTTCACATTAACTACTGTTTGTTTCTGTTTTCTTATCTTGATGAAACGAAGGACAACGAAAACTTACCTTACTTGTTTCCCAGAAACTACTGTTTGTTTCTGTTGTTTTTATGCTGATGCAGCGAAGTACAATGAACAAACGTACCTTACTTATTTCAAATAAACTACTGTTGGTTCTCTTGTTTTATGCTGATGCTGCGAAGTAACAATGAACAACTTACCTTACTTGTTTCACAAATCTACTGTTTCTTTTTGTTGTCTTATTCTGATGAGTGAAGTTTTAAACGAACGAACTTACCCTTAGTTGTTTCCAATAACTACTGTTTGTTCCTATTCTCTTATCCTAATGAAGCGATGTAGAATGAACAAACTTACCTTACTTGTTTAACATAAACTACTGTTTGATTCTGTTTGGGATTATCCCGATGTAAACGAATTTGAATGAACAAACGTAACTTACTTGTTTCTCATAAACTACTGTTTGTTTCTGTTGTCTTATCCTGATGCAGCGAACTACAATGAAGAAACTAACCTTTCTTGTTTCACATAATCTGTTTCTTTGTGTTGTCTTATTCTGATGTAGCGAAGTAGAAGGAACAAACGTACCTTACTTGTTTCTCATAAACTGCTGTTTGTTTCTGTTGTCTTATCCTGATGCAGCGAAGTATAATGAACAAACTTACCTTACTTGTTTCACATAAACTACTGTTTGGTTCTCTTGTCTTATCCTGATGCAGCGAAGTACAATGAACAAACTTACCTTACTTGTTTCACATAATCTACTGTTTCTTCTGTTGTCTTATTCTGAAGTGAAGTAGAACGAACGAACTTACCTTAGTTGTTTCACATTAACTACTGTTTGTTCCTATTGTCTTATCCTAATGAGGCGAAGTAGAACGAACAATCTTACTTTACTTGTTAACATAAACTACTGTTTGTTCCTGTTGATTATCCGATGAAGCGAAGTAGAATGAACAAACGTACCTTATTGTTTCTCATAACTCTGTTCATTTCTGTTGTCTTATCCTGATTGAAGCGAATTATAACGAATGAACTTACTTACTTGTTTCACATAAACTACTGTTTGTTTCTGTTGTCTTATCCTGATGCAGCGAAGCACACTGACAAACTTACCTTACTTGTTTCACATAAACTACTGTTTGGTTCTCTTGTCTTATCCTGATGTAGCGAAGTACAATGAACAAACTTACCTTACTTCTTTCACATAATCTACTGTTTCTTTCTGTTGTCTTATTCTGATGAAGCGAAGTAGAGCGAACGAACTTACCTTAGTTGTTTCACATTAACTACTGTTTGTTCCTTTTGTCTTATGCTGATGAAGTGAAGGAGAACGAACAAACATATCTTACTTGTTTCACACAAACTACTGTTTGTTTCTGTTGTCTTATCCTGATGAAGCGAATTAGAACGAACAAACTTACTTTACTTGTATCACATTAACTACAGTTTGTTTCTGTTGTCTTATCCTAGCGAAGCGAGGTAGAACGAATCAACTTACCTTAGTTGTTTAACATAAACTACTGTTTGTTTCTGTTGTCTTATCCTGATGCAGCGAAGTACAATGAACAAACTTACCTTACTTGTTTCACATAAACTACTGTTCGGTTCTCTTTTGTTATCCTGATGCAGCGAAATACAATGAACAAACTTACCTTACTTGTTTCACATAATCTACTGTTTCTTTGTGTTGTCTTATTCTGAAGTGAAGTAGAACGAACGAACTTACCTTAGTTGTTTGACATTAACTACTGTTTGTTCCTATTGTCTTATCCTAATGAAGCGATGTAGAACGGACAAACTTACCTTACTTCTTTAACATGAACTACTGTTTGTTCTTGTTGGATTATCCTGATGAAGCGAAGTAGAATGAAAAAACGTTCCTACTTGTTTCACATAAACTACTGTTTGATTCTTTTGTCTTAAAATGATGCAGTGAAGTACAATGAACAAACTTACCTTACTTGTTTCACATAATCTACTGTTTCTTTCTGTTGTCTTATTCTGATGAAGTGAATTAGAACGATCAAATTTACCTTACTTGTTTCACATTAACTACTGTTTGTTTCGGTTGTCTTATCCTGATGAAGTGAATTAGAACGAATGATCTTACCTTACTTGTTTCACATTAACTACTGTTTCTTTCTGTTGTCTTATCCTGATGCAGCGAAGTACAATGAACAAACTTTCCTTACTTGTTTCACATAAACTAGTGTTTGGTTCTCTTGTCTTATCCTGATGCAGCGAAGTACAATGAACACACTTACGTTACTTGTTTCACATAATCTACTGTTTCTTTCTGTTGTCTTATCCTGATGGAGCGAAGTACAATGAACAAACTTACCTTACTTGTTTCACATAAACTACTGTTTGGTTCTCTTGTCTCATCCTGATGTAGGCGAAGTACAATGAATCAAACTTACCTTACTTGTTTCACATAATCTACTGTTTTCTTTCTGTTGTCTTATTTGGATGAAGCGAATTAGAGCGAACGAAATTACCTTAGTTGTTTCACGTTAACTACTGTTTGTTCCTATTGTCTTATGCTGATGAAACGAAATAGAACGAACAAACATATCTTACTTGTTTCACATAAAGTACTGTTTGTTTCTGTTGCATTATCCTGATAAAGCGAAGTAGAACGAACAAACATACTTTACTTGTTTCACATTAACTACAGTTTGTTTCTGTTGTCTTGTCCAGATGAAGCGAATTAGAACGAACAAACTTACCTTACTTGTTTCCGAGAAACTACTGTTTGTTTCTGTTGTCTTATCCTGATGCAGCGAAGTACAATGAACAAACTTACCTTACTTGTTTCACATAATCTACTGTTTCTTTCTGTTGCCTTATTCTGATGAAGTGAAGTAGAACCAACGAACTTACATTAGTTGTTTCACATTAACTACTGTTTGTTCCTATTCTCTTATCCTAATGAAGCGAAGTAGAATGAACAAACTTACCTTACTTGTTTAACATAAACTACTGTTTGATTCTGTTGTATTATCCTGATTAAGCGAAGTAGAATGAACAAACGTAACTTACTTGTTTCTCATAAACTACTGTTAGTTTCTGTTGTCTTATCCTGGTGCTGCGAAGTACAATGAAGAAACTAACCTTACTTGTTTCACATAATCTACTGGTTCTTTCTGTTGTCTTATTCTGATGTAGCGAAGTAGAAGGAACAAACTTACCTTACTATTTTCACAGGAACTACTGTTTCTTTCTGTTGTATTATCCTGATGCAGCGAATTACATGAACAAACTTACCTTACTTGTTTCACATAAACTACTGTTTGGTTCTGTTGTCTTAACCTGATGCAGTGAAGAACAATGAAAAACATACCTTACTTGTTTCACATAATCTACTGTTTGTTTCTGTTGTCTTATTCTGATGAAGGGAAGTGGAAGGAACAAACTTACCTTACTTGTTTCACATTAACTACTGTTTGTTTCTGTTGTATTATCCTGATGAAGCGAAGTAGAATGAACAAAAGTACCTTACTTGTTTCTCATAAACTACTGTTTGTTTCTGTTGTCTTATCCTGATGCAGCGAAGTACAATGTACAAACTTACCTTACTTGTTTCACATAATCTACTCTTTCTTTCTGTTGTCTTAATCTGAAGTGAAGTATAACGTACGAACTTACATCAGTTGTTTCACATTAACTACTGTTTGTTCCTATTGTCTTATCCTAATGAGGCGAAGTAGAACGAACAAACTTACTTTACTTGTTTAACATAAACTACTGTTTGTTCCTGTTGTATTATCCAGATGAAGCGAAGTAGAATGAACAAACGTACCTTATTGTTTCTCATAAACTACTGTTCATTTCTGTGGTCTTATCCTGATGCAGCGAAGTACAATGAACAAACTTACCTTACTTGTTTCACATAAATTACTGTTTGGTTCTGTTGTCTTAACCTGATGCAGTGAAGTACAATGAACAAACTTACCTTACATGTTTCACATAATCTACTGTTTCTTTCTGTTGTCTTATTCTGATGTAGCGAAGAAGAACAAACAAACTTAACTTACTTGTTTCACATTAACTACTGTTTTTTTCTGTTGTCTTATCCTCATGAAGCGAATTATAACGAACGAACTTACCTTACTTGATTCACATAAACTACTGTTTGTTTCTGTTGTCTTATCCTGATGCAGCGAAGTACAATAAACAAACTTACCTTACTTGTTTCACATAATCTACTGTTTCTTTCTGTTGTCTTATTCTGAAGTAGCGAAGTAGGAGGAACAAACTTACCTTACTCGTTTCACAGTAGCTACTGTTTGTATCTGTTGTATTATCCTGATGCAGCAAATTACAACGAACACACTTACCTTACCTGTTTCACATAAACTACTGTTTGGTTCTGTTGTCTTAACCTCATGCAGTGAAGTACAGTGAACAAACGTACCTTTCTTTTTCACATAATCTACTGGTTTTTCTGTTGTATTATTCTGATGAAGCGAAGTAGAACGAAAAAACTTACCTTACGTTTTTCACCTTACGTACTGTTTGTTTCTGTTGTCTTAACCTGATGCAGTGAAGTACAATGAACAAACTTACCTTACTTGTTACACATAATCTACTGTTTCATTCTGTTGTCTTATTCTGAGTGAAGTAGAACAAACGAACTTACCTTAGTTGTTTCACATTAACTAGTGTTTGTTCCTATTGTCTTATCCTAATTAAGCGAAGTAGAACGAACAAACTTACCTTACTTGTTTCACATTAACTACTGTTTGTTTCTGTTGTCTTATCCTGATGAAGCGAATTAGAACGAACAAAATTACCTTACTTGTTTCACATAAACTACTGTTTGTTTCTGTTGTCTTATCCTGATGAAGCGAAGTAGAAGGAACAACTACTTACCTTACTTCGTTTTCACATTAACTACTTGTTTTTTTTCTGTTGTTTTTTATCCTGATGCAGCGAATTACAAAGACAAACTTGCCTTACTTGTTTCACATAAATCTACTGTTTGTGTTCTGTTGTCTTAAACCTTGATGCAGTAAAGTGCAATGAACAAACGACCTTACATGTTTACATTACTATGTTGGTTTCAGTTGTCTTATTCTGATGAAGCGAAAGTAGAACGAACAAACTTACCTTATTGTTTCACATTAACTACTTTTGTTTATGTTGTATTATCCTGATGAAGCGAAGTAAAATAACTAATGGTACCTTACTTGTTTCTCATAAACTACTGTTTGTTTCTTGTCTTATCTGATGCAGCGAAGTTCAATGAACAAACTTGCCTTACTTGTTTCACATAATCTACTGTTTCTTTCTGTTGTCTTATTCTTATGTAGCGAAGTAGAAGGAACAAACTTACCTTACTCATTTCACAGTAACTACTGCTTGTTTTGTTGTATTACCTTGATGCAGCGAATTAAAGAACAAACTTACCTTCTTTTTTCACATAAACTACTGGTTTGTTCTGTTGCCTTAACCTGATGCAGTGAAGTACAATGAACCAACTTACCTTACTTGTTTCACATTAACTACTGTTTGTTCTTTGTCTTATCCTGACGCAGCGAAGAAATGAACAAACTTACCTTACTTGTTTCAATTACTTACTGTTTCTTTCTGTTGTCTTATTCTGAAGTGAAAGTAGAATGAACGAACTTACCTTAGTTGTTTCACATTTATACTGTTTGTTCCTATTGTTTATCCTAATGAAGCGAAGTAGAACGAGCAAACTTACACTTACTTGGTTACATAAACTACTGTTTTGTTCTGTTGTATTATCCTGATGAAGCGAAGTAAATGAACAACGTACCTTACTTGTTTTACATAAACTACTGCTTTTTTTGTGGTATTATCCTGATGAGCGAATTAGATCGAACAAACTTACCTTACTTGTTTCACATAAACTACTCTTTGTTTCTTTGTCTTATCCTGATGCAGCGAAGTACAATGAAAAAACTTACCTTACTTGTTTACATAATCTACTGTTTCGTTCTGTTGTCTTATCTGAAGTGAAGTAGAAGAACGAACTTACCTTAGTTGTTTCACATTAACTACTGTAATTCCTAATTGTCTTTTCCTAATGAAGCAAGTAGAACGACAAACTTACCTTACTTGTTTACATAAACTACTGTTTGTTTCTGTTGTTTATCCTGATGAAGCGAAGTAGAATGAACAAACGTACCTTACTTGTTTCCATAAACTACTTTTGATTCTGCTGTCTTATCCGATGCAGCGATACAATGAACAAACTTACCTTACTTGTTTCACATAAACTACTGTTTGTTCTGTTGTCTTATCTGATGCAGCGAAGTACAATGAACAAACTACCTTACTTGTTTCACATATCTACTGTTTCTTTCTGTTGTCTTATCTGACTAGCGAAGTAGAAGGAACAAACTTACCTTACTCTTTTCACATAACTACTGTTTGTTTCTGTTGTCTTATCCTGATGCAGCGAATTACAAACGAACACACTTACCTTACTTGTTTCACATAAACTACTGTTTGGTTCTGTTGTCTTACCTGATGCAGTGAAGTAAAATGAACAAACGCACCTTACTTGTTTCACATAATCTACTGTTTTTTCTGTTGTATTTTCCTGATGAAGCGAAGTAGAACGAACAAACTACCTTACTTGTTTCACATTAAACTACTGTTTGTTTCTTTTTCTTATCCTGATGCAGTGAAGTACAATTAACAAACTTACCTTACTTGTTTCACATAATCTACTGTTTCTTTCTGTTGTCTTATTCTGAAGGAAGTAGAACGAACGAAACTTACCTTAGTTGTTTCACATTAACTACTGTTTGTTCCTATTGTCTTATCCTAATGAAGCGAAGTAGAACAAACAAACTTACCTTACTTGTTTAACATAAACTACTGTTTGTTTCTGTTGTATTATCCTGATGAAGCGAAGTAGAATGAACAAACGTACCTTACTTGTTTCTCATAAACTACTGTTTGTTTCTGTTGTCATATCTGATGCATCGATGTACAATGAACAAAGTTACCGTACTTGTTTCACATAACTACTGTTTTTTTTCTGTTTTTAACCTGATGCTGTGAAGTACAATGAACAACTACCTACTTGTTTCACATAATCTACTGTTTCTTTCTGTTGCTTATTCTGATGTAGCGAAGTAGAAGGAACAAACTTACCTTACTCGTTTCACAGTAGCTTTCTGTTTGTTTTCTGTTGTATTATCCCGATGCTGCAAATTACAACGAAGACACTTACCTTACTTGTTTCACATAAACTACTGTTTGGTCTGTTGTCTTAACCTCATGCAGTGAAGTACATTTAACAAACGTACCTTCCTTGTTTCACATAATCTACTGGTTTTTCTGTTGTCTTATCCTGATGAAGCGAAGTAGAACGAACAAACTTACCTTACTTGTTTCACATAAACTACTGTTTGTTTCTGCTGTCTTATCCTGATGCAGCGAAGTACAATGAACAAACTTACCTTACTTGTTTTACATAATCTACTGTTTCTTTCTGTTGTCTTATTGTGATGAAGCGAAGTAGAACGAACAAACTTACCTTACTTGTTTCACATTAACTACTGTTTGGTTCTCTTGTCTTATCCTGATGCAGCGAAGTACAATGAAGAAACTTACCTTACATGTTTCACATAATCTACTGTTGCTTTCTGTTGTCTTATTCTGATGAAGCGAAGTAGAATGAACAAACTTACCTTACTTGTTTCACATTAACTACTGTTTGTTTCTGTTGTATTATCCTGATAAAGCGAAGTAGAACGAACAAACTTACCTTACTTTGTTTCACTTTAAGTACTTTTTGTTTCTGTTGTCTTATCCTGATAAAGTGAAATAGAACGAACAAACTTTACTTGTTTCACATTAACTACAGTTTGTTTCTGTTGTCTTATCCTAGTGAGGCGAAGTAGAACGAACAAACTTATCTTACTTATTTAACATAAACTATTCTTTGTTTCTGTTGTATTATCCTGATGAAGTGAAGTAGAATGAACAAACGTACATTGACTGTGTTCTCATAAACTATACGGTTTGTTTCTGTGGTCTTATCCTAATGCAGCGAATTTCAATGAACATACTTACCTTACTTGTTTCACATAAACTACTGTTTGGTTCTCTTCTCTTATCCCTTATGCAGCGAAGTACAATGAACAAACTTACCTTACTTTGTTTCATATAATCTACTATTTGTTTCTGTTTTCCTTATTCTGATGTAGCGAAGTAAAAGGAACAAACTAACCCTTACTCGTTTTTCAAAGTAACTACTCTTTGTTTTCTGTTGTATTATTCCTGATGCAGAGAATTACAAAGAACAAACTACCTTACTTGTTTCACATAAAGTACTGTTTGGTTTCTCTTGGTCTTTTCCTGATGTAGCGAAGTACAATGAACAAACTACCTTACTTGTTTCACATCATCTACTGTTTCTTTCTCTTGTCCTATTCTGAATGAGCGAAGTAGAGCGAACGAACTTACCTTGTTGTTTCACATTAACTACTGTGTGTTCCTATTGTCTTATGCTGATGAAGCGAAGTAGAACGAACAAACATATCTTACTTGTTCACATAAACTACTTTTGTTTCTGTTGTTTATCTGATGAAGCGAATTAGAACGAACAAACTTACCTTACTTGTTTCCCAAAACTACTGTTTGTTTCTGTTGTCTTATCCTGATGTAGCGAAGTACGATGAACAAACTTACCTTACTTGTTTCACATAATCTACTATTTCTTTCTGTTGTTTTATTCTGATGAAGCGAAGTAGAAGGAAGAAACTTACCTTTACTTGTTTCATGTAATCTACATGTTCTTTCTGTTGTCTTATTCTGCGTAGCGAAGTAGAAGGAACAAACTTACCTTACTCGTTTCTCAGGAAACTACTGTTTGTTTCTGTTGTATTATCCTGATGCAGCGAATTACAATGAACAAACTTACTTACTTGTTTCACAATAAACTACTGTTTGGGGTTCTGTTGTCTTAACCTGATGCAGTGAAGACAATGAACAAACGTACCTTACTTGTTTCACATTAACTACTGTTTCTTTCTGTTGTATTATCCTGATGAAGCGAAGTAGAATGAACAAACGTACCTTACTTGTTCTCATAATCTGACTGTTTGTTTCTGTTTCCTTATCCTGAGGTAGCGAAGTATAATGAACAAATTTACCTTACTTTTTCACATAAACTACTGTTTGGTTCTCTTTTTCTTATCCTGATGCAGCGAAGTACAAAGAACAAACTTACCTTACTTGTTTTCACATAATCTACTGTTTCTTTCTGTTGTCTTATTCTGAAGTGAAATAGAATGAACGAACCTACCCTAGTTGTTTCACATTAACTACTGTTTGTTCCTATTGTCTTATCCTAATGAAGTCCCCCCGAAGTAGAACGAACAAACTTACCTTACTTGTTTAACATAAATTGCTGTTTGTTCCCGTTGTATTATCCTTATGAAGCCAAGTAGAATGAACAAACGTACGTTACTTGTTTCTCATAACTACTGTTCATTTCTGTTGTCTTATCCTGATGCAGCGAAGTACAACGAACAAACTTACCTTACTTGTTTCACATAATCTACTGTTTCTTTCTGTTGTCTTATTCTGATGGGGCGAACAAGAGAACAAACTTACCTTACTCGTTCACAGGAACTACTGTTTGTTTCTGTTGTGTTATCCTGATGCAGCGAATTTACAATGAACCAACTTACCTACTTGTTTCACATAAACTACTCTTTGGTTCTGTTGCCTTTACTGATGCAGTGAAGTACAATGAACAAACGTACCTTACTTGTTTCACATTAACTACTGTTTGTTTCTGTTGTATTATCCTGATGAAGCGATGTAGAATGAACAAACGTACCTTACTTGTTTCTCATAAACTACTGTTCATTTCTGTTTTCTTATCCTGATGCAGCAAAGTACAGTGAACAAACTTACCTGACTGGTTTCACATAATCTACTGTTTCTTTCTGTTGTCTTATTGTGATGAGCGAAGTAGAACGAACAAACTTACCTTACTTCTTTCACATAACTACTGTTTTTTCTGTTGTCTTATCCTGATGAAGTGAATTAGAACGAACGAACTTACCTTACTTGTTTCACATAAACTACTGTTTGGTTCTCTTTCTTATCCCGATGTAGCGAAGTACAAGGACAAACATACCTTACTTGTTTCACATAATCTACTGTTTCTTTCTGTTGTCTTATTCTGATGAAGCGAAGTAGAGCGAACGAACTTACCTTAGTTGTTTCACATTAACTACTGTTTGTTCCTATTGTCTTATGCTGATGAAGCGAAGTAGAACGAACAAACATATCTTACTTGTTTCACATAAACTACTGTTTGTTTCTGTTGTATTATCCCGATAAAGCGAAGTAGAATGAACAAACTTACTTTACTTGTTCACATTAACTACAGTTTGTTTCTGTTGTCTTATCCTGATGAAGCGAATTAGAACGAACAAACTTACCTTACTTGTTTCCCAGAAACTACTGTTTGTTTCTGTTGTCTTATCCTGATGCAGCGAAGTACAATGAACAAACTTACCTTACTTGTTTCACATAATCTACTGTTTCTTTCTGTTGTCTTATTCTGATGTAGCGAAGTAGAAGGGAACAAACTTACCTTACTTGTGTTCATATAATCTACTGTTTCTTTCTGTTGTTTATTCTGCTGTAAGGAACAAACTTACCTTACTCGTTTCACAGAAACTACTGTTTGTTTCTGTTGTATTATCCTGATGCAGCGAATTACAATGAACAAACTTACCTTACTTGTTTCACATAAACTACTGTTTGGTTCTGTTGTCTTAACCTGATGCAGTGAAGTACAATGAACAAACGTACCTTACTTGTTTCACATTACCTACTGTTTGTTTCGGTTGTATTGCCTGATGAGCGAAGTAGAATGAACAAACGTACCTTACTTGTTTTTTCTCATAATCTACTGTTTGTTACTGTTTCCTATCCTGATGTAGCGAAGTATAATGAACAAACCTACCTTACTTGTTTCACATAAACTACTGTTTGGTTGTCTTTGTCTTATCCTGATGCAGCGAAGTACAATGAACAAAACTTACCTTACTTGTTTCACATAATATCTACTGTTTCTTTCTGTTGTCTTATCTGAAGTGAAGTAGAACGAATGAACTTACCTAGTTGTTTCACATTAACTACTGTTTGTTCCTATTGTCTTATCCAATGCAGCGACATAGAACGAACAAATTTACTTACTTGTTTAACATAAACTACTGTTTGTTCTGTTGTATTATCTGATGAAGCGAAGTAGAATGAACAAACGTACGTTACTTCTTTCTCATAAACTACTGTTCATTTCTGCTGTCTTATCCTGATGCAGAGAAGTACAATGAACAAACATTTAAATTACTTGTTTCACACAATCCACTGTTTCTTTCTGTTGTCTTATTTGATGGAGCGAAGTAGAAACGAACAAACTTATCTTAATTGTTTCACATTAACTACTGTTTGTTTCGTTGTCTTATCCCGATGAAGTGAATTAGAACGAAGGAACTTACCTTACATGTTTCACATTAACTACTGTTTGTTTCTGTTGTATTATCCTTATAAAGCGAAGTAGAACAACAAACGTACCTTACTGTTTCTCATAAACTACTGTTCATTTCTGTTTTCTTATCCTGATGCAGCGAAGTACAGTGAAACAAACTTACCTACTGTTTCACATAATCTACTGTTTCTTTCTGTTGTCTTATTGTGATGACGCGAAGTAGAACGAACAAACTTACCTTACTTCTTTCACATTAACTACTGTTTTTTTCTGTGTCTTATCCCGATGAAGTGAATTAGAACGAACGAACTTACCTTACTTGTTTCACATAAACTACTGTTTGGTTCTCTTGTCATATCCTGATGTAGCGAAGTACAAGGACAAACATACCTTACTTGTTTCACATAATCTACTGTTTCTTTCTGTTGTCTTATTCTGATGAAGCGAAGTAGAGCGAACGAACTTTCCTTAGTTTTTTCACATTAACACTGTTTGTTCCTATTGTCTTATGCTGATGAAGCGAAGTAGAAGAACAAACATATCTTATTGTTTCACATAAACTACTGTTTGTTCTGTTGTATTATCCATGATAAAGCGAAAATAGAATGAACAAACTTACTTTACTGTTTCACATAACTACAGTTTGTTTCTATGTCTTATCCTGATGAAGCGAATTAAAACGAACAAACTTACCTTACTTGATTCCCAGAAACTACTGTTTGTTTCTGTGTCTTATCCTGATGCACGAAGTACATGAACAAATTTACCTTACTTGTTTCACATAATCTACTTTTTCTTTCTGTTGTTTTATTCTGATGTAGCGAAGTAGAAGGAACAAACTTACCTTACTTTGTGTCAATAAATCTACTGTTCTTTCTGTTGTCTTATTCTGCAGTAGCGAAGTAGAAGGAACAAACTTACCTTACTCGTTTCACAGGAACTACTGTTTGTTTCGGTTGTATTATCCTGATGCAGCGAATTACAATGAACAAACTTACGTTACTTGTTTCACATAAACTACTGTTTGGTTTCTGTTGTCTTAACCTGATGCAGGGTGAAGTCAATGAACAAACTTACCTTACTTGTTTCACCTAATCTACTGCTTCTTTCTGTTGTCTTATTCTGATGAAGTGAAGTAGGAATGAACAAACTTACCTTTGTTGTTTAACATTCACTGACTGTCTTTCCTATTGTCTTATCCTAATGAAGCGAAGTAGAAACAACAAACTTACCTAACTGGTTTCACATAATCTACTGTTTCTTTCTGTTGTCTTATTGTGATGTAAGCGAAGTAGAACAACAAACTACCTTACTTGTTTCACATTAACTACTGTTTGTTTCTGTTGTCTTATCCTGATGAGTGAATTAGAAACGAACGAACTTACCTTACTTGTTTCACATAAACTACTGTTTGTTTCTGTTGTCTTATCCTGATGCAGCGAAGTACAATGAACAAACTTACCTTACTTGTTTCACATAAACTACTGTTTGGTTCTCTTGTCTTTTCCTGATGTAGTGAAGTACAATGAACAAACTTACCTTACTTGTTTCACATCATCTACTGTTTCTTTCTGTTGTCCTATTCTGATGAAGCGAAGTAGAGCGAACGAACTTACCTTAGTTGTTTCACATTAACTACTGTGTGTTCCTATTGTCTTATGCTGATGAAGCGAAGTAGAACGAACAAACATATCTTACTTGTTTCACATAAACTACTGTTTGTTTCTGTTGTATTATCCTGATGAAGCGAATTAGAACGAACAAACTTACCTTACTTGTTTCCCAGAAACTACTGTTTGTTTCTGTTGTCTTATCCTGATGTAGCGAAGTACGATGAACAAACTTACCTTACTTGTTTCACCTAATCTATTTTTCTTTCTGTTGTTTTATTCTGATGAAGCGGGAAATAGAAGGAAGAAACTTACCTTACTTGTTTCATATAATCTACTGTTTCTTTCTGTTGTCTTATTCTGCTGTAGCGAAGTAGAAGGAACAAACTTACCTACTCGTTTTTTCAGGAACTACTGTTTGTTTCTGTTGTATTATCCTGATGCAGCGAATTTACAATGAACAAACTTACCCTTACTTGTTTCACATAAACTACTGTTTGGTTCTGTTGTCTTAACCTGATGCAGTGAGTACAATGAACAAACGTACCTTACTTGTTTCACATTAACTACTGTTTCTTTCTGTTTATTATCCTGATGAAGCGAAGTAGAATAACAAACGTACCTTACTTGTTCTCATAATCTACTGTTTGTTTTCTGTTTCCTTATCCTGATGTAGCGAGATATAATGAACAAATTACCTTACTTTTTCACATAAACTACTGTTTGGTTCTCTTGTCTTATCCTGATGCAGCGAAGTACAAAGAACAAACTTACCTTACTTGTTTCACATAATCTACTGTTTCTTTCTGTTGTCTTATTCTGAAGTGAAATAGAATGAACGAACCTACCCTAGTTGTTTCACATTAACTACTGTTTGTTTCCTATTGTCTTATCTAATGAAGTGAATAGAACGAACAAACTTACCTTACTTGTTTAACATAAACTACTGTTTGTTCCTGTTGTATTATCCTTATGAAGCCAAGTAAATGAACAAACGTACGTTACTTGTTTCTCATAAACTACTGTTCATTTCTGTTGTCTTATCCTGATGCAGCGAGGTACAATGAACAAACTTACCTTACTTGTTTCACATAATCTACTGTTTCTTTCTGTTGTCTTATTCTGATGGAGCGAAATAGAAGAACAAACTTACCTTACTTTTTTCACATAATCTACTGTTTCTTCTGTTGTCTTATTCTGATGTAGCGAAGTAGAAGGAACAAACTTACCTTACTCGTTTCACAGGAACTACTGTTTGTTTCTGTTGTGTTATCCTGATGCAGCGAATTACAATGAACAAACTTACCTTACTTGTTTCACATAAATTACTCTTTGGCCTGTTGTCTTTACCTATGCATGAAGTACAATGTACAAACGTACCTTACTTGTTTCACATTAACTACTGTTTGTTTCTGTTGTATTATCCTGATGAAGCGATGTAGAATGAACAAACGTACTTACTTGTTTCTCATAAACTACTGTTCATTTCTGTTTCTTATCCTGATGCAGCAAAGTACAGTGAACAAACTTACTGACTGGTTTCACATAATCTACTGTTTCTTTCTGTTGTCTTATTGTGATGACGCGAAGTAGAACGAACAAACTTATCTTACTTCTTTCACATTAACTACTGTTTGTTTCTGTTGTCTTATCCTGATGAAGTGAATTAGAACGAACGAACTTACCTTACTTGTTTCACATAAACTACTGTTTGGTTCTCTTTTCTTATCCTGATGTACCGAAGTACAAGGACAAACATACCTTACTTGTTTCACATAATCTACTGTTTCTTTCTGTTGTCTTATTCTGATGAAGCGAAGTAGAGCGAACGAACTTACCTTAGTTGTTTCACATTAACTACTGTTTGTTCCTATTGTCTTATGCTGATGAAGCGAAGTAGAATGAACAAACATATCTTACTTGTTTCACATAAACTACTGTTTGTTTCTGTTGTATTATCCTGATAAAGCGAAGTAGAATGAAAAAACTTACTTTACTTGTTTCACATTAACTACAGTTTGTTTCTGTTGTCTTATCCTGATGAAGCGAATTAGAACGAACAAACTTACCTTACTTGTTTCCCAGAAACTACTGTTTGTTTCTGTTGTCTTATCCTGATGCAGCGAAGTACAATGAACAAACTTACCTTACTTGTTTCACAGAATCTACTTTTTCTTTCTGTTGTTTTTTCTGATGTAGCGAAGTAGAAGGAACAAACTTACCTTACTTGTGTCATATAATCTACTGTTTCTTTCTGTTGTCTTATTCTGCTGTAGCGAAGTAGAAGGAACAAACTTACCTTACTCGTTTCACAGGAACTACTGTTTGTTTCGGTTGTATTATCCTGATGCAGCGAATTACAATGAACAAACTTGCGTTACTTGTTTCACATAAACTACTGTTTGGTTCTGTTGTCTTAACCTGATGCAGTGAAGTACAATGAACAAACGTACCTTACTTGTTTCACATTAACTACTGTTTGTTTCTGTTGTATTATCCTGATGAAGCGAAGTAGAATGAACAAACGTACCTTACTTGTTTCTCATAATCTACTGTTTGTTTCTGTTTCCTTATCCTGATGTAGCGAAGTATAATGAACAAACCTACCTTACTTGTTTCACATAAACTACTGTTTGGTTGTCTTGTCTTATCCTGATGCAGCGAAGTACAATGAACAAACTTACCTTACTTGTTTCACATAATCTACTGTTTCTTTCTGTTGTCTTATTCTGAAGTGAAGTAGAACGAACGAACTTACCCTAGTTGTTTCACATTAACTACTGTTTGTTCCTATTGTCTTATCCTAATGAAGCGACATAGAACGAACAAATTTACCTTACTTGTTTAACATAAACTACTGTTTGTTCCTGTTGTATTATCCTGATGAAGCGAAGTAGAATGAACAAACGTACGTTACTTCTTTCTCATAAACTACTGTTCATTTCTGTTGTCTTATCCTGATGCAGCGAAGTACAATGAACAAACTTAACTTACTTGTTTCACACAATCCACTGTTTCTTTCTGTTGTCTTATTTTGATGGAGCGAAGTAGAACGAACAAACTTATCTTAATTGTTTCACATTAACTACTGTTTGTTTCTGTTGTCTTATCCTGATGAAGTGAATTAGAACGAAGGAACTTACCTTACTTGTTTCACATTAACTACTGTTTGTTTCTGTTGTATTATCCTTATAAAGCGAAGTAGAACGAACAAACGTACCTTACTTGTTTCTCATAAACTACTGTTCATTTCTGTTTTCTTATCCTGATGCAGCGAAGTACAGTGAACAAACTTACCTTACTGGTTTCACATAATCTACTGTTTCTTTCTGTTGTCTTATTGTGATGACGCGAAGTAGAACGAACAAACTTACCTTACTTCTTTCACATTAACTACTGTTTGTTTCTGTTGTCTTATCCTGATGAAGTGAATTAGAACGAACGAACTTACCTTACTTGTTTCACATAAACTACTGTTTGGTTCTCTTGTCTTATCCTGATGTAGCGAAGTACAAGGACAAACTTACCTTACTTGTTTCACATAATCTACTGTTTCTTTCTGTTGTCTTATTCTGATGAAGCGAAGTAGAGCGAACGAACTTACCTTAGTTGTTTCACATTAACTACTGTTTGTTCCTATTGTCTTATGCTGATGAAGCGAAGTAGAACGAACAAACATATCTTACTTGTTTCACATAAACTACTGTTTGTTTCTGTTGTATTATCCTGATAAAGCGAAGTAGAATGAACAAACTTACTTTACTTGTTTCACATTAACTACAGTTTGTTTCTGTTGTCTTATCCTGATGAAGCGAATTAGAACGAACAAACTTACCTTACTTGTTTCCCAGAAACTACTGTTTGTTTCTGTTGTCTTATCCTGATGCAGCGAAGTACAATGAACAAACTTACCTTACTTGTTTCACATAATCTACTTTTTCTTTCTGTTGTCTTATTCTGATGTAGCGAAGTAGAAGGAACAAACTTACCTTACTTGTGTCATATAATCTACTGTTTCTTTCTGTTGTCTTATTCTGCAGTAGCGAAGTAGAAGGAACAAACTTACCTTACTCGTTTCACAGGAACTACTGTTTGTTTCTGTTGTATTATCCTGATGCAGCGAATTACAATGAACAAACTTACGTTACTTGTTTCACATAAACTACTGTTTGGTTCTGTTGTCTTAACCTGATGCAGTGAAGTACAATGAACAAACTTACCTTACTTGTTTCACCTTAACTACTGTTTGTTTCTGGTTGTTATTCTGATGAAGGAAGTAAATGAACAAACTTACCTTCTTGTTTTCATAATCTACTGTCTGTTCTTTGTTTCCCTTATCCTGATGTAGCGAAGTAAACGAACAAACCTACCTTACTGTTTCACATAAACTACTGTTTGGTTGTCTTTGTCTTATTTCTGATGAAGCGAAGTAAAGAACAAACTTACCTTACTTGTTTCACATTAACTACTGTTTTGTTTCTGTTGTCTTATCCTGATGAAGTGAATTAGAACGAACGAACTTACCTTACTTGTTTCACATAAACTACTGTTTGTTTCTGTTGTCTTATCCTGATGCAGCGAAGTACAATTAACAAACTTACCTCACTTGTTTCACATAAAGTACTGTTTGGTTCTCTTGTCTTTTCCTGATGTAGTGAAGTACAATGAACAAACTTACTTACTGTTTCACATCATCTACTGTTTCTTTCTCTTGTCTATTCTGATGAAGCGAAGTGAGCGAACGAACTTACCTAGTTGTTTCACACTTAACTACTGTGTTTCCTATTGTCTTATGCTGATGAAGCGAAGTAGAACGAACAAACGTATCTTACTTGTTTCACATAAACTACTGTTTGTTTCGTTGTATTATCCTATGAAGCGAATTAGAACGAACAAACTTACCTTACTTGTTTCGGGAAACTACTGTTTGTTTCTGTTGTCTTATCCTGATGTAGCGAAGTACATGAACAAACTTACCTTACTTGTTTCACCTAATCTATTTTTCTTTCTGTGTTTTATTCTGATGAAGCGAAGTAGAAGGAAGAAACTTACCTTACTTGTTCATAAATCTACTGTTCTTTCTGTTGTCTTATTCTGTGACGAAGTAGAAGGAACAAACTTACCTTACTCGTTTCTCAGGAACTACTGTTTGTTTCTGTTGTATTATCCTGATGCAGCGAATTACAATGAACAAACTTACGTTACTTGTTTCACATAAACTACTGTTTGGTTCTGTTGTCTTAACCTGATGCAGTGAAGTACAATGAACAAACGTACCTTACTTGTTTCACATTAACTACTGTTTCTTTCTGTTGTATTATCCTGATGAAGCGAAGTAGAATGAACAAACGTACCTTACTTGTTCTCATAATCTACTGTTTGTTTCTGTTTCCTTATCCTGATGTAGCGAAGTATAATGAACAAATTTACCTTACTTTTTTCACATAAACTACTGTTTGGTTCTCTTGTCTTATCCTGATGCAGCGAAGTACAAAGAACAAACTTACCTTACTTGTTTCACATAATCTACTGTTTCTTTCTGTTGTCTTATTCTGAAGTGAAATAGAATGAACGAACCTACCCTAGTTGTTTCACATTAACTACTGTTTGTTCCTATTGTCTTATCCTAATGAAGTGAAGTAGAACGAACAAACTTACCTTACTTGTTTAACATAAACTACTGTTTGTTCCTGTTGTATTATCCTTATGAAGCCAAGTAGAATGAACAAACGAACGTTACTTGTTTCTCATAAACTACTGTTCATTTCTGTGTCTTATCCTGATGCAGCGAGGTACAATGAACAAACTTACCTTACTTGTTTCACATAATCACTGTTTTTTTTCTGTTGTCTTATTCTGATGGAGCGAACTAGAAGAACAAACTTACCTTACTTGTTTCACATAATCTACTGTTTCTTTCTGTTGTCTTATTCTGATGTAGCGAAGTAGAAGGAACAAAATTACCTTACTCGTTTCACAGGAACTACTGTTTGTTTCTGTTGTGTTATCCTGATGCAGCGAATTACAATGAACAAACTTACCTTACTTGTTTCACATAAATTACTCTTTGGCCTGTTGTCTTTACCTGATGCAGTGAAGTACAATGTACAAACGTACCTTACTTGTTTCACATTAATACTGTTTGTTTCTGTTGTATTATCCTGATGAAGCGATGTAAATGAACAAACGTACCTTACTTGTTTCTCATAAACTACTGTTCATTTGTTTTTTATCCTGATGCAGCAAAGTACAGTGAACAAACTTACCTGACTGGTTCACATAATCTACTGTTTCTTTCTGTTGTCTTATTGTGATGACGCGAAGTAGAACGAACAAACTTATCTTACTTCTTTCACATAACTACTGTTTGTTTCTGTTGTCTTATCCTGATGAAGTGAATTAGAACGAACGAACTTACCTTACTTGTTTCACATAAACTACTGTTTGGTTCTCTTTTCTTATCCTGATGTACCGAAGTACAAGGACAAACATACCTTACTTGTTTCACATAATCTACTGTTTCTTTCTGTTGTCTTATTCTGATGAAGCGAAGTAGAGCGAACGAACTTACCTTAGTTGTTTCACATTAACTACTGTTTGTTCCTATTGTCTTATGCTGATGAAGCGAAGTAGAATGAACAAACATATCTTACTTGTTTCACATAAACTACTGTTTGTTTCTGTTGTATTATCCTGATAAAGCGAAGTAGAATGAAAAAACTTACTTTACTTGTTTCACATTAACTACAGTTTGTTTCTGTTGTCTTATCCTGATGAAGCGAATTAGAACGAACAAACTTACCTTACTTGTTTCCCAGAAACTACTGTTTGTTTCTGTTGTCTTATCCTGATGCAGCGAAGTACAATGAACAAACTTACCTTACTTGTTTCACAGAATCTACTTTTTTCTTTCTGTTGTTTTATTCTGATGTAGCGAAGTAGAAGGAACAAACTTACCTTACTTGTGTCATATAATCTACTGTTTCTTTTTGTTGTCTTATTCTGCTGTAGCGAAGTAGAAGGAACAAACTTACCTTACTGTTTCACAGGAACTACTGTTGTTTCGGTTGTATTATCCTGATGCAGCAAATTATAATGAACAAACTTACCTTACTTGTTTCACATAAACTGCTGTTTGGTTCTGTTGTCTTAACCTGATGCAGTGAAGTACAATGAACAAACGTACCTTACTTGTTTCACATTAACTACTGTTTGTTTCGGTTGTATTGTCCTGATGAAGCGAAGTAGAATGAACCAACGTACCTTACTTGTTTCTCATAATCTACTGTTTGTTTCTGTTTCCTTATCCTGATGTAGCGAAGTATAATGAACAAACCTACCTTACTTTTTTCACATAAACTACTGTTTGGTTCTCTGGTCTTAACTGATGCAGCGAAGTACAATGAACAAAGTACCTTACTTGCTTCACATTAACTCTGTTTTTCTGTTGTTTTATCCTGAAGAAGCGAGTAGAATGAACAACGTACCTTACTTGTTTCTCATAACTACTGTTTGTTTCTGTTCTCTTATCCTAATTGCAGCGAAGTCAATGAACAAGGCTTACCTTACTGTTTAACATAAACTACTGTTTCTTTCTGTTGTCTTATTCTGAAGTGAAGTAGAAGAACGAACTTACCTAGTTGTTTCACATTAACTACTGTTTGTTCCTATTGTCTTATCTGATGAAGCAAAGTAGAACGAACAAACATATCTTACTTGTTTCACATACAATACTGTTCGTTTCTGTTGTCTTATTCTGATAAAGCAAAGTAGAACGAACAAACGCTATTTTACTTGTGTCACATTACGTAGAGTTTGTTTCTGTTGTCTTATCCTGGAAAGCGAATTATAACGACAAACTTACCTTACTGGTTTCCCAGAAAACTACTGTTTGTTTCTGTTGTCTTCTCCTGATGCAGCGAAGTACAAGAACAAATTACCTTACTTGTTTCCAGAAACTACTGTTTGGTTCTCGTTTTCTTATCCTGATGCAGCGAAGTACAATGAACAAACTTACCTTACTGGTTTCACATAATCTACTGTTTGTTCTCTTGTCTTATTCTGATGCAGCGAAGTACAATGAAAAACCTTACCCTTACTTGTTTCACATTAACTACTGTTATGTTTCTATTGTTTATCCTGATAAGCGAAGTAGAACGAACCAACTTACCTGACTTGTTTCACAATTAACTACTGTTTGTTTCTGTTGTTTATTGTGATGTAGCGAAGTAGAGGAACAAACGAACTTACTGTTTCACAGAAACTACTGCTTTTTCGATTGTTTATCTGATGCAGCGAATTACAATGAACAAGCTACCTTACTTGTTTCACATTAACTACTGTTTGTTTCTGTTGTATTATCCTGACAAACGAAGTAGAACAACCACTTACCTGACATTTTTCACATTAACTACTGTTTGTTTCTGTTATCTTATCCTGATGAAGCGAATAGAACGAACAAACTTACCTTACTTGTTTCACAAACTACGTTTGTTTCTTTTGTCTTATCCGGATGCAGTGATACAGTGAACAAACTTACCTTACTTGTTTCACATAACTACTCTTCTTTCTCTTGTCTTTATCTGATGTAGTGAAGTAAATGAACAAACTTACCTTACTCGTTTCACATGAACTACTGTTTGTTTCTGTTGTATTATCCTGATGAAGTGAAGTAGAATTGAACAAACTACCTTACTTGTTTCACATAAAATACTGTTTGGTTTATGTTGTTCTTAAACTGATGCAGTGAAGTACAATGAACAAACGTACCTTACTTCTTTCTATAAACTACTGTTATTTAGGGGTTCTTTATCCTGATGAGGTGAAGAAGAAGATTGAACAAAAACTTACCTTACTTGTTAACATAAATCTATGTTTCTTTCTGTTGACTTATTCTGAAAGTGCAAAGTAGAACGAAGGAACTTACCTTAGTTGTTTCACATTAACTACTGTGTGTTCCTTTGTCTTATGCTGATGAAGCAATGTAGAAACGTACAAACATATATTAATCGGTTTCACAATAAAATTATGTTGTTTCTGATTTTGTATTATCCTGCTAAAGCGAAGTAGAACGAAAAAATCACGTTACTTGTTTACATTAACAAGAGTTTGGTTTTCTGTTGTTCTTATCCTGACGTAGCGATTAGCACGACCAAACTTACTTACTTGTTTTTCAGAAAACTACTGTATTTGTTTCTGTTTCTTATCCTGATGTAGCGAAGTTAATGAACAAAATTTACCTTTACGTGTTTCCAGAAACTACTGTTTCGGTTCTCTTTTCTAATCCTGATGCAGCGAAGTACAATGACCAAACTTACCTTAGTGTTTCAATTAATTCCTACTGTTTTTTCTGTTGTCTGATTCTGAGTGAAATAGAACGAACGAACCTACCCTAGTTGTTTCACATTACCTA
>CM070793.1:25664769-25693129 GCA_036346955.1 Dipus sagitta | reverse complement strand
ATGAGCGCCCCTTGTGCCGCGGGCTCACTTGCGTCCGGGGATTCGACACACGGTTCCTTTTGGCTCCCAGCCAAGATCTAACGCCAGGCCATCTCCGGTTCCCACAGTGCCCGTGCCTGGTCTTCTTTCCCTTGCTGTTTTCCAGCTATTCCTGAGCTCCAGTAGCGGCTGAACTGGAATTCAGGACGTAGCCTGAACTTGTCATCATTGTGAGGAGCAAGTGAGGCCACAGCAAAGTATAACTGTGTTCCCAGTGGAGCCTGTGTTACGTACTTACCATATTTTCCTTGATGTGTGTGAACGTTGCTCAGTGAACCAGGGGCACGTCCGTGATTTTCCAATACTTCCCGTTTTGGTCCTTCGTTCCACCTGCACCCACTGTCGGGTCACGATGGCTCTCGAGAGCCTGCGAATGCGTGAACAAACCCTCAGAGTACACGTTGGGAACCGACACTCCCATGTCTTCCTGGCCTGGCTTCAGCAATTTTGCCCTGGCCTATAAGTATGAAGAATGTGCATACTTGCATACGGGTTTTACTCATATTCTGTTTGCCCTCTCGAACTTGGGACACTTCTGTGTGTCTGCTGCCTCAAACAGACGTCAGTCCTCCGGCTAGACAGGGGCTCAGGATTCATAGGTAGTGTCTCACTTCACCTGTAAGATCTGCATGTCGCATGCGCATGTGACCACTTAAGTCAGGTGTGTGTCAAACATTCGGACATTTGAAAATCGTCGAGAACGCCTGAGACCACTCGCGTGGACTGCCCACTTTCCCCTGTTCCTGGTGATGATGAGGTGTCCCATTTTCTAAACCGTGCAGGGATGCTGGTCCAGCTTTCTTGTGAGAGAGGCTGACAACTCCAGGACTTCTAAGGAGCTGTGCTTTGCTTCCACCCAATGACACAGGCGGCAGGAGTCTTGCTTCTGGGTGGAACGCCACTCACATAGGTTCTTCAATTCCTTCTGGACAAGTTTGGAATAGGATTTGAATCAGAATAAAATTCCCAGGTACACATGACAGGTGCTGGGCAAGGAGGCCGTCGCTCTTCAGTATCCTGTGTTGAGCACATTGACGTCCCCCCGGCCCCCACAAGGAAAAGAAAGTATTTTACTTCTTTAAATGTGACAGAGAAACAGACAGAGATAGGGAGGAGAAAGGGAGAGATAGAGGGAACTGGCACACCGGTGCCCTACCGCACATGAGCGCCCCCTTGTGCATCGGGCTCGCATGCGTCCCGGGGATTCGAACCGGGTTCCTTTGGCTTCCCAGCAAAAAGCTCTAACCGCCAGGCCATCTCCTGGTTCCCACAGTGCCCGTGCCTGGTCTTCTTTCCCTTGCTGTTTTCCAGCTATTCCTGAGCTCCAGTAGCGGCTGAACTGGAATTCAGGACGTAGCCTGAACTTGTCATCATTGTGAGGAGCAAGTGAGGCCACAGCAAAGTATAACTGTGTTCCCAGTGGAGCCTCTGTTACCTACTTAAAGTATTTTCCTTGATGTGTGTGAACGTTGCTCAGTGAACCAGGGGCACGTCCCTGATTTTCCAATACTTCCCGTTTTGGTCCTTCGTTCCACCTGCACCCACTGTCGGGTCACGATGGCTCTCGAGAGCCTGCGAATGCATGAACTAACCCTCAGAGTACACGTTGGGAACCCGACACTCCCATGTCTTCCTGGCCTGGCTTCAGCAATTTTGCCCTGGGCCTATAAGGCATGAACAATGTGCATACTTGCATACGGGTTTTACTCATATTCTGTTTGCCCTCTCGAACATGGGACACTTCTGTGTGTCTGCTGCCTCAAACAGACGTCAGTCCTCAGCTAGAAAGGGGCTCAGGACTCATAGGTAGTGTCTCACCTTCACCTGTAAGCTCTGCATGTCGCATGCGCATGTGACCACTTAAGTCACGTGTGTGTCAGGGGCCTCCTTTCCCTAGCGCACAGAGATTCCCTGCATGGTCGTGGCTTCTGTCAGTCCGAAAAGCTCCCGATTCCCTGACCTAGGCTGAGAGCAAGGACCTCAGACTTTGTCAGGGAATCGGCTGTCTTCAGAAAATGGGTCAGTTTTATCCTATCCACAAAGGCGGCTGAGGCACGGCCATATGCCTGCCCGAGTCGCTGTTGCTCACATTGAGCAATTTCTTCGGGTTTACCCCCTCACGTACAAGTGTTGAGCCTACTGGAATGGGGATGTCTGAAATGTGAGGGAGCAGGGCCCGGAGGGTGTGTTTCTCTGGGAATAAGAGAGCTCCAGAAAGTATCCTTTAATTGGCTGAAGGAGGAGGGCCTCAACGAGTGCCGGGCCAGCTGACAGACCAGGTGAGGCTGCCTCACACATCAAACATTCGGACATTTGAAAATCGTCGAGAACGCCTGAGTCCACTCCCGTGGACTGCCCACTTTGCCCTGTCCCTGGTGATGATGAGGTGTCCCCTTTTCTAAACCGTGCAGGGATGCTTGTCCAGGTTTCTTCAGAGAGAGGCTGACAACTCCAGGACATCTAAGGAGCGGTGCTTTGCTTCCACCCAATGACTCAGGCGGCAGGAGTCTTGCTTCTGTGTGGAACGCCACTCACATAGGTTCTTCAATTCCTTCTGGACGTGTTTGGAATAGGATTTGAATAAGAATAAAATTACTAGGTACAAATGACAGGTGCTGGCAAGGAAGCCGCCACTCTTCAGTAACCTGTGTTGAGCACATTGACGGCCCCCGGCCCCACAAAGAAAAGAAAGTATTTTACATCTTTAAATGTGAGAGAGAAACAGACAGAGATAGGGAGGAGAAAGGGAGAGATAGAGGGAACTTTCACACCGGGTGCCCTATCGCACATGAGCGCCCCCTTGTGCATCGGGCTCGCATGCGTCCCGGGGATTCGAACCGGGTTCCTTTGGCTTCCCAGCAAAAAGCTCTAACCGCCAGGCCATCTCCCGGTTCCCACTGTTCCCGTGCCTGGTCTCCTTTCCCTTGCTGTTTTCCAGCTATTCCGGATCTCCAGTAGCGGCTGAACTGGAATTCAGGACGTAGCCTGAACTTGTCATCATTGTGAGGAGCAAGTGAGGCCACAGCAAAGTATAACTGTATTCCCAGTGGAGCCTGTGTTACGTACTTACCGTATTTTCCTTGATGTGTGTGAACGTTGCTCAGTGAACATGGGGCACGTCCGTGATTTTCCAATACTTCCCGTTTTGGTCCTTCGTTCCACCTGCACCCACTGTCGGGTCACGATGGCTCTCGAGAGCCTGCGAATGCGTGAACAAACCCTCAGAGTACACGTTGGGAACCCGACACTCCTAAGTCTTCCTGGCCTGGCTTCAGCAATTTTGCCCTGGGCCTATAAGGCATGAAGAATGTGCATACTTGCATACGGGTTTTACTCATATTCTGTTTGCCCTCTCGAACTTGGGACACTTCTGTGTGTCTGCTGCCTCAAACAGACGTCAGTCCTCCGGCTAGAAAGGGGCTCAGGACTCATAGGTAGTGTCTCACTTCACCTGTAAGCTCTGCATGTCGCATGCGCATGTGACCACTTAAGTCACGTGTGTGTCAGGGGCCTGCTTTGCCTAGCGCACAGAGATTCCCTGCATGGTCGTGGCGTTCTCTCGGTCCGAAAAGCTCCCGATTCCCTGACCTAGGCTGACAGCAAGGGTCGCATCCTAGGTCAGGGAATCGGCTGTCTTCAGAAAATGGGTCAGTTTTATCCCATCCACAAAGGCGGCTGAGGCACGGCCATATGCCTGCCCGAGTCGCTGTTGCTCACATTGAGCAATTTTTTTGGGTTCACCCCCTCACGTAGAAGTGTTGAGCCTACTGGAAAGGGGATGTCTGAAATGTGAAGGAGCAGGGCCCGGAAGGTGTGTTTCTCTGGGAATAAGAGAGCTGCAGAAAGTATCCTTTAATTGGCTGAAGGGGGAGGGCCTCCACGAGTGCCGGGCCAGATGACAGACCAGGTGAGGCTGCCTCACAAATCAAACCTTCAGACATTTGAAAATCGTCGAGAACGCCTGAGTCCACTCGCGTGGACTGCCGACTTTCCCGTGTCCCTCCGATAATGAAGTGTCACCTTTTCTAAACCGAGCCGGGATGCAGGTCCAGCTTTCTTGAGAGAGAGGGTGACAACTCCAGGACTTCTAAGGAGCGGTGCTTTGCTTCCACCCAATGACACAGGCGGCAGGAGTCTTGCTTCTGGGTGGAACGCCACTCACATAGGTTGTTCAATTCCTTCTGAACGTGTTTGGAATAGGATTTGAAACAGAAGAAAATTCCCAGGTACACATGACAGGTGCTGGGTAAGGAGGCCGTCACTCTTCAGTAACCTGTGTTGAGCACATTGACGTCCCCCCGCCCCCACAAGGAAAAGAAACTATTTTACTTCTTTAAATGTGAGAGAGAAACAGACAGAGATAGGGAGGAGAAAGGGAGAGATAGAGGGAACTGGCACACCGGGTGCCCTACCGCACATGAGCGCCCGCTTGTGCATCGGGCTCGCATGCGTCCCGGGGATTCGAACCTGGTTCCTTAGGTTCCCAGCAAAAAGCTCTAACCGTCAGGTCATCTCCCGGTTCCCACAGTGCCCGTGCCTGGTCTTCTTTCCCTTGCTGTTTTCCAGCTATTCCTGAGCTCCAGTAGCGGCTGAACTGGAATTCAGGACGTAGCCTGAACTTGTCATCATTGTGAGGAGCAAGTGAGGCCACAGCAAATATAACTGTGTTCCAGGTGGAGCCTGTGTTACGTACTTACCGTATTTTCCTTCATGTGTGTGAACGTTGCTCAGTGAACCAGGGGCACGTCCGTGATTTTCCAATACTTCCCGTTTTGGTCCTTCGTTCCACCTGCACCCACTGTCGGGTCACGATGGCTCTCGAGAGCCTGCGAATGCGTGAACAAACCCTCAGAGTACACGTTGGGAACCCGACACTCCTAAGTCTTCCTGGCCTGGCTTCAGCAATTTTGCCCTGGGCCTATAAGGCATGAAGAATGTGCATACTTGCATACGGGTTTTACTCATATTCTGTTTGCCCTCTCGAACTTGGGACACTTCTGTGTGTCTGCTGCCTCAAACAGACGTCAGTCCTCTGGCTATAAAGGGGCTCAGGACTCATAGGTAGTGTCTCACTTCACCTGTAAGCTCTGCATGTCGCATGCGCATGTGACCACTTAAGTCACGTGTGTGTCAGGGGCCTCCTTTCCGTAGCGCACAGAGATTCCCTGCATGGTCGTGACGTTCTGTCGGTCCGAAAAGCTCCCGATTCCCTGACCTGTGCTGAGAGCAAGGCTCTCAGCCTAGGTCAGGGAATCGGCTGTCTTCAGAAAATGGGTCAGTTTTATCCCATCCACAAAGGCGGCTGAGGCACGGCCATATGCCTGCCCGAGTCGCTGTTGCTCACATTGAGCAATTTTTTCGGGTTCACCCCCTCACATACAAGTGTTGAGCCTACTGGAAAGGGGATGTCTGAAGTGTGAGGGAGCAGGGCCCGGAGGGTGTGTTTCTCTGGGAATAAGAGAGCTCCAGAAAGTATCCTTTAATTGGCTGAAGGAGGAGGGCCTCAACGACTGCCGGGCCAGCTGACAGACCAGGTGAGGCTGCCTCACACATCAAACATTCGGACATTTGAAAATCGTCAAGAACGCCTGAGTCCACTCGCGTGGACTGCCAACTTTCCCCTGTCCCTGGCGATGATGAGGTTTCCCGTTTTCTAAACCGTGCAGGGATGCTGGTCCAGCTTTCTTGAGAGAGAGGCTGACAACTCCAGGACTTCTAAGGAGCGCTGCTTTGCATCCACCCAATGACACAGGCGGCAGGAGTCTTGCTTCTGGGTTGAACGCTACTCACATAGGTTCTTCAATTCCTTCTGGACGTGTATGGAATAGGTTTGAATCAGAACAAAATTCCCAGGTACACATGACAGGTGCTAGGCAAGGAGGCCGTCACTCTTCAGTAACCTGTGTTGAGCACATTGACGTCCCCCCGCCCCCACAAGGAAAAGAAAGTATTTTACTTCTTTAAATGTGAGAGAGAAACAGACAGAGATAGGGAGGAGAAAGGGAGAGATAGAGGGAACCGGAACACCGGGTGCCCTACGGCACATGAGCGCCCCCTTGTGCATCGCGCTCGCATGCGTCCCGGGGATTTGAACCGGCTTCCTTTGGCTTCCCAGCAAAAAGCTCTAACCGCCAGGCGATCTCCCGGTTCCCACAGTGCCCGTGCCTGGTATTCTTTCCCTTGCTGTTTTCCAGCTATTCCTGAGCTCCAGTAGCGGCTGAACTGGAATTCAGGACGTAGCCTGAACTTGTCATCATTGTGAGGAGCAAGTGAGGCCACAATAAAGTATAAGTGTGTTCCCAGTGGAGCCTGTGTTATGTACTTACGTGTTTTCCTTGATGTTTGTGAACGTTGCTCAGTGAACCAGGGGCACGTCCGTGATTTTCCAATACTTCCCGTTTTGGTCCTTCGTTCCACCTGCACCCACTGTCGCATCACGATGTCTCTCGAGAGCCTGCGAATGCTTGAATAAACCCTCAGAGTACACGTTGGGAACCCGACACTCCTAAGTCTTCCTGGCCTGGCTTCAGCAATTTTGCCCTGGGCCTATAAGGCATGAAGAATGTGCATACTTGCATACGGGTTTTACTCCTATTCTGTTTGCCCTCTCGAACTTGGGACACTTCTGTGTGTCTGCTGCCTCAAACAGACGTCAGTCCCCCGGCTAGAAAGGGGCTCAGGTCTCATAGGTAGTGTCTCACTTCACCTGTAAGCTCTGCATGTCGCATGCGCATGTGACAACTTAAGTCACGTGTGTGTCAGGGGCCTCCTTTCCCTAGCGCACAGAGATTCCCTGCATGGTCGTGGCGTTCTGTCGGTCCGAAAACCTCCCGATTCCCTGACCTAGGCTGAGAGCAAGAATCTCAGCCTAGGTCAGGGAATCGGCTGTCTTCAGAAAATGGGTCAGTTTTATCCCATCCACAACGGCGGCTGAGGCACGGCCATATGCATGCCCGAGTCGCTGTTGCTCACATTGAGCAATTTTTTCGGGTTCACCCCCTCACGTACAAGTGTTGAGCCTACTGGAATGGGGATGTCTGAAATGTGAGGGAGCAGGGCCCTGAAGGTGTGTTTCACTGGGAATAAGAGAGCTCCAGAAAGTATCCTTTAATTGGCTGAAGGAGGAGGGCCTCCACGAGTGCCGGGCAGCTGACAGATTAGGTGATGCTGCAAAACACATCAAACATTCGGACATTTGAAAATCGTCGAGAACGCCTGAGTCCACTCGCGTGGACTGCCCACTTTCCCCTGTCCCTGGTGATGATGAGGTGTCCCCTTTTCTACACCGTGCAGGGATGCTGGTCCAGCTTTCTTGAGAGAGATACTGACAACTCCAGGACATCTAAGGAGCGGTGCTTTGCTTCCACCGAATGACACAGGCGGCAGGAGTCTTGCTTCTGGGTGGAACGCCACTCACATAGGTACTTCAATTCCTTCTGGACGTGTTTGGAATAGGATTTGAATCAGAATAAAATTCCCAGGTACAAATGAGAGGTGCTGGGAAAGGAGGCTGTCACTCTTCAGTAACCTGTGTTGAGCACATTGACGGCCCCGGCCCCCACAAGGAAAAGAAAGTATTTTACTTCTTTAAATGTGAGAGAGAAACAGACAGAGATGGGGAGGAGAAGGGGAGAGATAGAGGGAACTGGCACACCGGGTGCCCTACCGCACATGAGCGCCCCCTTGTACATCGGGCTCGCATGCGTCCCGGGTATTCGAACCTGGTTCCTTAGGTTCCCAGCAAAAAGCTCTAACCGCCAGGCCATCTCCTGGTTCCCACAGTGCCCGTGCCTGGTCTTCTTTCCCTTGCTGTTTTCCAGCTATTCCTGAGCTCCAGTAGCGGCTGAACTGGAATTCAGGACGTAGCCTGAACTTGTCATCATTGTGAGGAGTAAGTGAGGCCACAGCAAATATAACTGTGTTCCCAGTGGAGCCTGTGTTATGTACTTACCGTATTTTCCTTCGTGTGTGTGAACGTTGCTCAGTGAACCAGGGGCACGTCCGTGATTTTCCAATACTTCCTGTTTTGGTCCTTCGTTCCACCTGCACCCACTGTCGGGTCACGATGGCTCTCGAGAGCCTGAGAATGCCTGAAAAAACCCTCAGAGTACACGTTGGGAACCCGACACTCCTAAGTCTTCCTGGCCTGGCTTCAGCAATTTTGCCCTGGGCCTATAAGCCATGAAGAATGTGCATACTTGCATACGGGTTTTACTCATATTCTGTTTGCTCTCTCGAACTTGGGACACTTCTGTGTGTCTGCTGCCTCAAACAGACGTCAGTCCTCCGACTAGAAAGGGGCTCAGGACTCATAGGTAGTGTCTCACTTCACCTGTAAGCTCTGCATGTCGCATGCGCATGTAACCACTTAAGTCACGTGTGTGTCAGGGGCCTCCTTTCCCTAGCGCACAGAGATTCCCTGCATGGTTGTGGCGTTCTGTCGGTCCGAAAACCTCCCGATTCCCTGACCTAGGCTGAGAGCAAGGATCTCAGCCTAGGTCAGGGAATCGGCTGTCTTCAGAAAATGGGTCAGTTTTATTCCATGCACAAAGGCGGCTGAGGCACGGCCATATGCCTGCCCGAGTCGCTGTTGCTCACATTGAGCAAATTTTTCGGGTTCACCCTCTCACGTACAAGTGTTGAGCCTACTGGAATGGGGATGTCTGAAATGTGAGGGAGCAGGGCCCGGAGGGTGTGTTTCTCTGGGAATAAGAGAGCTCCAGAAAGTATCCTTTAATTGGCTGAAGGAGGAGGGCCTCCACAAGTGCCGGGCCAGCTGACAGACCAGGTGAGGCTGCCTCACACATCAAACATTCGGACATTTGAAAATCGTCGAGAACGCCTGAGTCCACTCGCGAGGACTGCCCACTTTCTCCTGTCCCTGGCGATGATGAGGTGTCCCCTTTTCTAAACCGTGCAGGGATGCTGGTCCAGCTTTCTTGAGAGAGAGGCTGACCACTCCAGACTTCTAAGTAGCGGTGCTTTGCTTCCACCCAACGACACAGGCGGAAGGAGTCTTGCTTCTGGGTGGAACGCCACTCATATAGGTTCTTCAATTCCTTCTGGACGTGTTTGGAATATTATTTGAATCATAATAAAATTCCCAGGTACACATGACAGGGGCTGGGCAAGGAGGCCGTCACTCTTCAGTAACCTGTGTTGAGCACATTGACGTCCCCCCGCCCCCACAAGGAAAAGAAAGTATTTTACTTCTTTAAATGTGAGAGAGAAACAGACAGAGATAGGGAGGAGAAAGGGAGAGATAGAGGGAACTGCCACACCGGGTGCCCTACCGCACATAAGCGCCCCCTTGTGCATCGGGTTCGCATGCATCCCGGGGATTCGAACCGGTTTCCTTTGGCTCCCCAGCAAAAAGCTCTAACCGCCAGGCCATCTCCTGGTTCCCACAGTGCCCGTGCCTGGTCTTCTTTCCCTTGCTGTTTTCCAGCTATTCCTGTGCTCCAGCAGCGGTTGAACTGTAATTCAGGACGTAGCCTGAACTTGTCATCATTGTGAGGAGCAAGTGAGGCCACAGCAAAGTATAACTGTGTTCCCAGTGGAGCCAGTGTTATGTACTTACGGTATTTTCCTTGATGTGTGTGAACGTTGCTCAGTGAACCAGGGGCACGTCCGTGATTTTCCAATACTTCCCGTTTTGGTCCTTCGTTCCACCTGCACCCACTGTCGGGTCACGATGGCTCTCGAGAGCCTGCGAATGCGTGAACAAACCCTCAGAGTACACGTTGGGAACCCGACACTCCTAAGTCTTCCTGGCCTGGCTTCAGCAATTTTCCCCTGGGCCTATAAGGCATGAAGAATGTGCATACTTGCATACGGGTTTTACTCATATTCTGTTTGCCCTCTCGAACTTGGGACACTTCTGTGTGTCTGCTGCCTCAAACAGACGTCAGTCCTCCGGCTAGAAAGGGGCTCAGGACTCATAGGTAGTGTCTCACTTCACCTGTGAGCTCTGCATGTCGCATGCGCATGTGACCACTTAAGTCACGTGTGTGTCAGGGGCCTCCTTTCCCTAGCGCACAGAGATTCCCTGCATGGTCGTGGCGTTCTGTCGGTCCAAAAAGCTCCCGATTCCCTGACCTAGGCTGAGAGCAAAGCTCTCAGCCTAGGTCAGGTAATCGGCTGTCTTCAGAAAATGGGTCAGTTTTATCCCATCCACAAATGCGGCTGAGGCACGGCCATATGCCTGCCCGAGTCGCTGTTGCTCACATTGAGCAATTTTTTCGGGTTCACCCCTGCCGCGGACTGACTCTAGGGGAGATCAGGACCGAGGTAGAACAAGGGCGAAGGCTCAAGGAGAACTCGGGATTCGGCGAGGAAATGACAGACAGACACACTCTAAGTTGAATATGCTGCTGCAATTTTCTGAAGGTTTCATGAAGGTTTTATACAGATTGAACAAGGAAACTTGGCATATTAACAAGTGATGTCAGACTATTATTCTAAAACAATCTTAACTACTTTCCATTCTAACTATACATTCAGAGCTATCAAGGAGGAAATACCCATTTCTCAAGCACGTCTCGCACCATTGACCACAATAAGTGTTCTCAGACATTCAGAGCTATCAAGGGTTATGAGGTAGGAAATATACTGCTAGTTCTAAGAATTACGTCTCACACCATGGTTCGTGGTGCACGCCACTGCTCACAGTGTTCCTAGGAACTTGACACAGCTGTATGCAATTCCATTTCTTAACTCTTTAGTTACTGTGTAAGAGATATTTCTTCACTAAGTAGTTTGTTTTTCTTCTTAGTTAGGGGCTTAATGATTCTTCCCCACTGAGTAATTTGTTTATTAATTTCTCAAGAGGGCTGGAAATATTTCCAGCCATGATTCCACCAGTAGTGTAAAGCAGGCCTGATTTATTTTAAATACTGTTGTTTCTCCTCTCTGCTGTATAAACACCAAGGCTTACGTGTCCTGGCTAGACGTTCCAAGAAAGGAGGGGAATTCCACAACCTCCTTTGTCCTTCATAATTTACCCATCGTTGACCAAATTCATCATATCCCCCCGTATAAGGGAGAGGATCTAAATACTTTCCAGATTTGGATGACCAACGCGGTGCTGTCCACCATTGCTAATGAATATAGTACTGTATGTACCCTCCAGGGAGCTTTCTCGTGGGAATAGCCAATTTTTATAATTCCAACTCTGCTGTTTTACACCCACTATATCTGTTCCCTCTTAGCCTCTCTATTTTAACCTTCAAGGGACTAGTATCATTTTCATAAATGAATAACTGCTTCTATTCTACTGCATCCAGGAATTGCCCTAAAGATAGATTTTTATCTCTACCTCTATTGTGTACTTCTTCAACGGCCCGAATCAACGGTGGAGCTGCCCTAATAGTCAGATTGTTCTCAGTGTTTCCATCAGTCACAGAAATAGGCTTATGATTAGTTTGTGGGGTTTCTTGTGAAAGGGCTATAAGGAAGAAAAACAAGAATATAAGACAAACACATGTCCAAAGACGCAAGCAACTGGGCCTTCGAGGCTTATCTACGACAGGCGGAACCATCACAGTTGCCGACTGCCAAGGGGTCACCGGGGGCATCCCTCCGTGGAGTACTGGCCCTCTGTCCTCGGCACCCATCCTATGAAACATCATTTCTTCTGTTACACAGGCGAGTTTGCCGTGGCTATGGCAGTTCCCCCTTTTTTGTTTTTAAAATGCAGCTCGAAGGCTTCTTGCTTCACAGTGTTGATAGCACTGAAAAGACATTTAAAAATGATAGGAAAGAGAAACACAGCCATTAGCAAAAGCAGAATAATTACCCCAATAAAGGTAAAGTATTGAATCCAATTTAAAGGGTTTAAGTGTCTTATTTGTGTCTCAAGATCCTTAGCTAAAGATTCCAATCCTCCCATCTGCAAATGAGACTGACTCATAGCTGTTATATCTTTTGTAAAGATTCTAAATCATGGGTAATATCATTATCTTTCCATACTCCCTGAAGATGAGCCTTAACTTTTTCCAGGATTCCGAGGCATTATGTGGTAGAGGAGTAACACAGATAGATTGAAAATTAACATGGCATCTGGTGGACAGCGTGGTCTTCAAGTTAGCCAAATCTTGCCCTAAAGCTAAAACTACTTCTTCAAGAATATTAATTTTTGCTTCTAATTTAGTATCAATAGCAGCTTGTTCCAATAAAGCAGAAGTAATATTTTTATTTAAAGAATTCACATAATGAGCTGTGTGAATTTCCTGTACTAGAGCAGTGGTTGCAACAGCGAAAGTTGTTAATATTGAAATGAGTGCTGCGATACCTAAGATAAGGGCAGCAACAAATCTCTTTGGTCGCAACAATTCATTTACTGATTTTAAAACTTGCAAAGCAGAATTATCATACCAAGGATCTGTCCCTAAATCTACTGGCAGCATAACATATGGTGGCCGCCGTACTATTAATATAGTACCTAAATCTTTTGATTCTCCTGAAGAAATACAATTAGTCAGTTTACAAGAATGACAATGCACATGATAAGATTTCCCTACTTTGGTAATATTAACAAGACTTGATTGAGCTACTAGTAAAGCATTAGGATACGCAGCGCAGGCTTTAATAGCTATAGGTTCAAGTTTAGTCATATTAGGCTTTCTTTCCAATATCATACCAGAAGCAGCTACTAACCTAAACAGGTCTGAATGAATTCGAGAAACATTGCCTTGCATTGCAACCCAGATTGGACTAACAAAGCCACTTGAATACCAACGTCTTATTTTTTCCCCAAACATGTCTTGTAGTTGGAAATTATTAAACTTTGCTTTGTTAGCCTTAATGTATTCCTCATATTTTCCTTCTCCTGAGGAAGCAGAAAAATCCCAAATTTCCATATCTGATCCTTTAGGGTTGAAATAAGTAGCTGCATTCGGAAAGCCACATGACAACCAGGCAGGATATTTTGTTAAAGAAGAATCCCAAAATTGATCCTTATCTCTATATTTCAATAAACAAGAAGTAATTGGCATTTTGTATACATGAAGATAAGATTCATTAAAAGTAGTGAAACCTAATGTTTGCATTTGTAACTCCCACATCCATCGCTTACCGGCGTTCTTTCTGTCAGGGGCGTCTGTCAGAAAAGTTTTATAGCTGGTGCGGAGACAGCCCTGAGGTACGTTCCCCTGAAGGACCAGGCAGATCGGTAAAGAATCAGCCCGTCCTTTGTAATTTATAAACGAGGAGGTACTTAGTCTGGCCTCTGAATCTTGGGCTCCGCCTACATGCAGTGAGTCATTAGTCAGAATTTTAATATAATTATCATCTAACCATCCCACGGGTTGCAATAGAGGAGGGTTAGGAACATATGCCCAGTAAGGAGTTCCCCGCACTTTAGGAGTTACAGCCAGTAATGACAGAAAAGCCATAAAATACATGGAAGCAGTCAGGGGCTTCCCCTGAGCGCGCAATAAATCTTTAGCTGTTCGCGTGAAGAGTCTCAGCTTCGTCCATGTCAGATCGATTTTCTTTGGCGCTTTCAGTTTCATTTTTTCCATCTGCCTCAGCAGCTGCTCGCTTCGCCGCCTCATCCTTCTTCGGCGTCTGCGTGCAGTCTGGGCGGATGAGTCTGTCTGGGATCCACACGGGAGTGTCTGCATCCTGTGGAAAGACACAAGCATATCCTCATCCCGAGGTTATTAACACATCCGGTCCTTTCCAGGACCCGGTTAAGAGATCTTTCCAGAACACTTTTGGCAACGAGGCAGAAGATTGATGAGACCAATGCGAGAGCGCTGGAGTTTTCTTTTGCTCATTTGTGTTTAAATGATTTATTACAAAAAGACTATGAGATAAAATATGATGAGGAGAAAAATATTTATTAGCATTTTGCAGCCTTTCAATCTGTAACTTTAAGATATGATGAGCTCTTTCAATAATAGCTTGGCCTTGTGGATTGTAAGGAATACCTGTTGTATGCACAATTTTCCATTGAGCGCAAAAATGCTTAAAACTTTTAGAAGTGTATGCAGGACCATTATCTGTTTTTATCTGTGAGGGACAACCCATAACTTGAAAACAATAAATAAGGTGTTGTATTACATCTTTTAGTGCCTCTCCAGATCTAGCAGTAGCACATATAAAATGAGAAAAGGTATCAATTGTAACATGGACATAGCTTAATTTCCCAAATGAAGGCACATGTGTCACGTCCATCTGCCAAAGTGTGTTAGGTTTTAAACCTCGGGGGTTAACTCCCATTTTTTGCACATGATGAGTTGGTGGACAAGCCCCACACTGCTTCACTATTTGTCTTGCTTGTTCTCTAGTGATATTAAATATTCTTTTTAATGCTAGGGCATTTTGATGATGAATTTGATGACTCTCCTGAGCTTCTGCAACAGTCCCTACAACAGTTCTTGTTAGCATATCAGCCATGGCATTTCCCTGGGCCAAAGGGCCAGGCAAATTGGAATGCCCTCGTATATGCCCAATATAGAATTTTTCTTTCCTGTTATGAATTAATTTCTGTAATTCTTGTAATAAAGGTAAAATTGTAGAAGTCCCAACTAAAAGGGCAGTCTCTAAGGCTGGAAACAAATTCACCACATACTTAGAATCTGAATATAAGTTAAAAGGTTGAGGGAAATTTGCAAAAGCTAAGATGACTGCTTTAATTTCAGCTCGCTGAGCTGAGGTCTGGTTTACGTCCTCTGTAAGTGGCTGCATACCTGGTGTATAAACCACAGCCCTTCCTGAGGAAGAACCATCTGTAAAAATAACTAATGCCTGTTCAAGCGGTTCCTGTGAACAAAGTCTGGGGAAAACTAATTCCACTGTTTTAGTGAATTCAATAATAGGATGTTTTGGATAATGATATAAAATCTGGCCCACATATCCTTGCAAAGCAATAATCCAATCTTCATTATTCTGTATCAACCATTCGACTTGCTGTTTATTATATGGTGTCACAAGTATGTGAGGCTCTTTGCCAAACAATTCTTTTGATCTTTGTCTGCCTTTCATAATTAACAAAGAGCACATATAAGGATAGTCTGCTAAAATCTTTACCTGTATATGAGGAAGATGTAACCATTCTAACACTCCTTGTTGCCATAGGCAAGCTGTAGGAGTATGTCCCGTAGCAAACATTAGCAATGACCATTCATTTTGATAATTTATTTGTTTAACTCTTGCTTCTGTTAAAGCCTGTTCAACTAAGGCTAAAGCCTTTAAGGCTTCAGAGGTCAGTATTCTGGGAGACCTCGGATGTGAGTCTCCATGCAAGATAGAGAAAAGAGGACTCAAAGCCCCAGTGGGTATTTTCAAGTGTGGACGAATCCAGTTGATGTCTCCTAATAATTTTTGGAAATCATTTAAAGTTTTTAACTTATCTTTTCTGATAGTGACTTTCTGTGTTTGAATATAATCATTATGAATCCATTGTCCTAAATAACTTAAAGGCTTATTTTTCTGAATTTTTTCAGGAGCAATAATCAAACCATATGCTGTTAATTGTTCTATAGTATCTTTAAGAATGTTTTCTAACTTTTTTTTTATCAAGATGTGCCAATAGAATATCATCCATATAGTGAATTATATATGCGTCTGCATATGTTTTTCTTATCTTGAATAATGCTTGGTCCACAAATTTTTGACATAACGTTGGACTGTTTTTCATACCCTGTGGCAATGTTCTCCATTGATATCTCTTATAAGGTCGTTGAAAATTTGAAGCTGGTACACTAAAAGCAAAACATGGACTGTCCTCAGGATTTAATTTTATTGTAAAGAAACAGTCCTGCAAGTCTATTATGATAATTTGCCAACCTTTTGGGATTGCTACAGGAGAGGGAAGCCCAGGTTGAAGGGCCCCCATATCTTCCATGACTGCATTGACAGCTCTTAAATCTTGTAATAATCTCCATTTACCTGATTTTTTCTTTATCACAAATACTGGAGTATTCCACGGACTATTAGATTCCTCTAAATGTCCTTTTTCTAATTGTTCTTGTACAAGTTGTTCTAGAGCCTGTAATTTTTCCTGCGTTAGGGGCCACTGACTTACCCATACAGGCTCTGTTGTTAACCATTTTATTTTATCTGCATATAAATTCTCTGCAGTGGCCCCTATATAAAATGCTGTTCATTAAGTTGATCAGCTGTTACCAGTCTTAAATTCATACTTTCTAGCATGTCTCTTCCCCAAAGTGAAAAGGGCAGGTAAGGTAAAACATAAGGCTGTATATAACCTGATTTTCCTTCATCTTCCCAGGTCAATAGAGTTGTACTCTGCATAACACCAGAGGCAGAGCCTAGTCCTAACAAAGATGACCCTGTCTTATGTACAGGCCAATTCGAGGGCCACTCAGAGGCTGAAATACATGTCCTATCTGCCCCTGTATCTAAAAGTCCTTTAAATTTTCTTCCATTTCTTTTAATAACCTTAAAAGGCCTTTCATTTAATTCCTGCACCCAGGCTACTATATCTGTAGAACCAAACTGACCCATATCCCTTTTCTTCTTCAGGATAGGATTAGGTAAGTTAACGTAGGGTAGCAGCAATAACTGTGCTATTCTTTGTCCTTTATGTATTTGTATTGTTTCTGATAATGGTCTAACCATGATTTTTATATCGTTCTGTGAATCAGCGTCTATAACACCTGGCAGAACTTCAAAGTTCTTTTGATAATTAGAACTCCTTCCAATAATCAGTCCAACTGTTTGAGGCAATAATTGTCCTGAAACAGCTGTAGGGACTAAAGTTATTCCATCCCATTTAGAGAGAATCATATCTTTACTGCTGGCAAGGTCAAGCCCTGCACTCCCTGGTGTGGCTCGAGGAAGTTGATGAATAGTAAACTCTGGAGCAAGAGGATTTAATTTTAATTCCTTCTGCTCTTGAGAAGGAGCCCCCTTTTGTTCTGGGCTAGGAGCTCGCCCCTTCTCTAGTTTTTTGGTTCCTTTTCCTCCTCTTCTCCCCCTGTAAGGGGGGTTCCATCTTTGTGGAACTTAGATTTGCATTCATTTTTCCAATGTCTCCCCTTTTTACATCGGGGACACAATCCTAGAGGTGGCCCTCTCTTATTGGGCCCTGTAGATTGTTCTTTACAATCCTTTTGTGTATGACCTGGCTTATTGCATTTGAAACATACTGGATTTTGTGTAGAGGCTTGTTTCCCTCCTCCATATGTTTTCTTTACAAAGGCGCTGAATCTTTGACCTTTCATGGCTGCAGCGTAAGCCATTCCCTGGATTACTGCTGGTGAGGCGTCCATGCATGCTTTGATATAATCTTGTGTGGTTCCTGTTTTCCTAATTGGTCTAATTAGGTCTTGGCACAACGCATTGGCATTTTCCCAAGCCAATTGTTTTAAAAGCATAGATGTCCCCTCTGAAGGGGGAAGCATACGATGGATAGCTTCCTCTAATCGGGCAATGAAATCCTGATTCAAAAATAACATGAACTCTTCCAGAACCTTAGTTGACACATGGAACCCGTTTTTAGCCAACATGCGTTGTACCATGACCCCTAACATTTTCTCATTTTTACTCAATGAATGCCCCATGGTTCCTCTTATGATTACTCACTCTCAACCAGTGATCCTTTACTGGCGGGACTGCAGTTCCCTGGTGAGAGCCGATCCTAAATCCTGAGAAAGAAAAAAGGAAAGAAGAAAGATTACCTGTCCTCCAGGTCCCTGATCGGGCGCCACCTGCCGCGGACTGACACTCGGGGAGATCAGGACCGAGGGAGAACAAGGGCGAAGGCTCAAGGAGAACTCGGGATTCGGCGAGGAAATGACAGACACACTCTAAGTTGAATATGCTGCTGCAATTTACTGAAGGTTTCATGAAGGTTTTATACAGATTGAACAAGGAAACTTGGCATATTAACAAGTGATCTCAGACTATTATTCTAAAACAATCTTAACTACTTTCCATTCTAACTATACATTCAGAGCTATCAAGGAGGAAATACCCATTTCTCAAGCACGTCTCGCACCATTGACCACAATAAGTGTTCTCAGACATTCAGAGCTATCAAGGGTTATGAGGTAGGAAATATACTGCTAGTTCTAAGAATTACGTCTCACACCATGGTTCGCGGCACACGCCACTGCTCACAGTGTTCCTAGGAACTTGACACAGCTGTATGGAATTCCATTTCTTAACTCTTTAGTTACTGAGTAAGAGATATTTCTTCACTAAGTAGTTTGTTTTTCTTCTTAGTTAGGTGCTTTATGATTCTTCCCCACTGAGTAATTTGTTTATTAATTTCTCAAGAGGGCTGGAAATATTTCCAGCCATGATTCCACCAGTACTGTAAAGCAGGCCTGATTTATTTTAAATACTGTTGTTTCTCCTCTCTGCTGTATAAACACCAAGGCTTACGTGTCCTGGCTAGACGTTCCAAGAAAGGAGGGGAATTCCACAACCTCCTTTGTCCTTCATAATTTACCCATCGTTGACCAAATTCATCATATCCCCCCGTATAAGGGAGAGGATCTAAATACTTTCCAGATTTGGATGACCAACGCGGTGCTGTCCACCATTGCTAATGAATATAGTACTGTATGTACCCTCCAGGGAGCTTTCTCGTGGGAATAGTCAATTTTTATAATTCCAACTCTGCTGTTTTACACCCACTATATCTGTTCCGTCTTAGCCTCTCTATTTTAACCTTCAAAGGACTAGTATCATTTTCATAAATGAATAACTGCTTCTATTCTACTGCATCCAGGAATTGCCCTAAAGATAGATTTTTATCTCTACTTATATTGTGTACTTCTTCAACGGCCCGAATCAACGGTGGAGCTGCCCCAATAGTCAGATTGTTCTCAGTGTTCCCATCAGTCACAGAAATAGGCTTATGATTAGTTTGTGGGATTTCTTGTGAAAGGGCTATAAGGAAGAAAAACAAGAATATAAGACAACACATGTCCAAAGACGCAAGCAACTGGGCCTTCGAGGCTTATCTACGACAGGCGGAACCATCACAGTTGCCGACTGCCAAGGGGTCAAAGGGGGCATCCCTCCGTGGAGTACTGGCCCTCTGTCCTCGGCACCCATCCTATGAAACATCATTACTTCTGTTTCACAGGCGAGTTTGCCGTGGATATGGCACACCCCCTCACGTACAAGTGTTGAGCCTACTGTAATGGGGATGTCTGAAATTTGAGGGAGCAGGGCCCAGAGGGTGTGTTTCTCTGGGAATGAGAGAGCTCCAGAAACTATCCTTTAATTGGCTAAAGGAGGAGGGCCTCCACGAGTGGAGGGCCAGCTGACAGACCGGATGTGGCTGCCTCACTCATCAAACATTCGGACAATTGAAAATGGTCGAGAATGCCTGAGTCCACTCGCGAGGACTGCCCACTTTCCCCTGTCCCTGGTGATGATGAGGTGTCCCCTTTTCTGAACCGTGCAGGGATGCTGGTCCAGCTTTCTTGAGAGAGAGGCTGACAACTCCAGGACTTCTAAGGAGCAGTGCTTTGCTTCCACCCAATGACACAGGCGGCAGGAGTCTTGCTTCTGGGTGGAACGCCACTCACATAGGTTCTTCAATTCCTTCTGGACGTGTTTGGAATAGGATTTGAATCAGAATAAAATTCCCAGGTACACATGACAGGTGCTGGGCAAGGAGGCCGTCACTCTTCAGTAACCTGTGTTGAGCACATTGACGTCCCCCCACCCCCACAAGGAAAAGGACTTATTTTACTTCTTTAAATGTGAGAGAGAAACAGACAGAGATAGGGAGGGGAAAGGGAGAGATAGAGGGAACTGGCACACCGGGTGCCCTACCGCACATGAGCGCCCCCTTCTGCATCGGGCTCGCATGCGTCCCGGGGATTCGAAACGGGTTCCTTTGGCTTCCCAGAAAAAGCTCTAACCGCCAGGCCATCTCCCGGTTCCCACTGTTCACGTGCCTGGTCTCCTTTCCCTTGCTGTTTTCCAGCTATTCCGGATCTCCAGTAGCGGCTGAACTGGAATTCAGGACGTAGCCTGAACTTGTCATCATTGTGAGGAGCAAGTGAGGCCACAGCAAAGTATAACTGTGTTCCCAGTGGAGCCTGTGTTACGTACTTACCGTATTTTCCTTGATGTGTGTGAACGTTGCTCAGTGAACCAGGGGCACGTCCGTGATTTTCCAATACTTCCCGTTTTGGTCCTTCGTTCCACCTGCACCCACTGTCGGGTCACGATGGCTCTCGAGAGCCTGCGAATGCGTGAACAAACCCTCAGAGTACACGTTGGGAACCCGACACTCCTAAGTCTCCTGGCCTGGCTTCAGCAATTTTGCCCTGGGCCTATTAGGCATGAAGAATGTGCATACTTGCATACGGGTTTTACTCATATTCTGTTTGCCCTCTCGAACTTGGGACACTTCTGTGTGTCTGCTGCCTCAAACAGATGTCAGTCCTCTGGCTAGAAAGGGGCTCAGGACTCATAGGTAGTGTCTCACTGCACCTGTAAGCTCTGCATGTCGCATGCACATGTGACCACTTAAGGCACGTGTGTGTCAGGGGCCTCCTTTCCCTAGCGCACAGAGATTCCCTGCATGGTCGTGGCGTTCTGTCGGTCCGAAAAGCTCCCGATTCCCTGACCTAGGCTGAGAGCAAGGATCTCAGCCTAGGTCAGGGAATCGGCTGTCTTCAGAAAATCGGTCAGTTTTATCCCATCCACAAAGGCGGTTGAGGCACGGGCATATGCCTGCCCGAGTCGCTGTTGCTCACGTTGAGCAATTTTTTCGGGTTCACCCCTCACGTACAAGTGTTGAGCCTACTGGAATGGGGATGACTGAAATGTGAGGGAGCAGGCCCCGGAGGGTGTGTTTCTCTGGGAATAAGAGAGCTCCAGAAAGTATCCTTTAATTGGCTGAAGGAGGAGGGCCTCCCCGAGTGCCGGGCCAGCTGACAGACCAGGTGAGGCTGCCTCACACATCAAACATTCGGACATTTGAAAATCGTCGAGAACGCCTGAGCCCACTCGCGTGGACTGCCCACTTTCCCATGTCCCTGGCGATGATGAGGTGTCCTCTTTCCTAAACCGTGCAGGGGTGCAGGTACAGCTTTCTTGAGAGAGAGGCTGACAACTCCAGGACTTCCAAGGAGCGGTGCTTTGATTCCACCCAATGACACAGGCGGCAGGAGTCTTGCTTCTGGGTGGAACGCCACTCACATAGGTTCTTCAATTCCTTCTGGACGTGTTTGGAAGAGGATTTGAATCAGAATAAAATTACCAGGTACACATGACAGGTGCTGGGCAAGGAGGCCGTCACTCTTCAGTAACCTGTGTTGAGCACATTGACGTCCCCCCGCCCCCACAAGGAAAAGAAAGTATTTTACTTCTTTAAATGTGAGAGAGAAACAGACAGAGATAGGGAGGAGAAAGGGAGAGATAGAGGGAACTGACACAATGGGTGGCCTAGCGCACATGAGCGCCCCATTGTGCATCGGGCTCGCATGCCTCCCGGGAATTCGAACATGTTCTTTGGCTTCCCAGCCAAAAGCTCTAACCGCAAGGCCATCTCCCAGTTCTCACAGTGCCCGTGCCTGGTCTCCTTTCTCTTGCTGTTTTCCAGCTATTCCTGAGCTCCAGTAGCGGCTGAACTGCAATTCAGGTCTAGCCTGAACTTGTCATCATTGTGAGGAGCAAGTGAGGCCACAGCCAAGTATAACTGTGTTCCCAGTGGAGCCTGTGTTACGTACTTACCGTATTTTCCTTGATGTGTGTGAACGTTGCTCAGTGAACCAGGGGCACGTCCGTGATTTTCCAATACTTCCCGTTTTGGTCCTTCGTTCCACCTGCACCCACTGTTGGGTCACGATGGCTCTCGAGAGCCTGCGAATGCGTGAACAAACCCTCAGAGTACACGTTGGGAACCCGACACTCCTAAGTCTTCCTGGCCTGGCTTCAGCAATTTTGCCCTGGGCCTATAAGGCATGAAGAATGTGCATACTTGCATACGGGTTTTACTCATATTCTGTTTGCCCTCTCGAACTTGGGACCCTTCTGTGTGTCTGCTGCCTCAAACAGACGTCAGTCCTCCGGCTAGAAAGGGGCTCAGGACTCATAGGTAGTGTCTCTCTTCACCTGTAAGCTCTGCATGTCGCATGCGCATGTGACCACTTAAGTCACTTGTGTGTCAGGGGCCTCCTTTCCCTAGCGCACAGAGATTCCCTGCATGGTGGTGGCGTTCTGCTGGTCCGAAAAGCTCCCGATTCCCTGACCTAGGCTGAGAGCTAGGATCTCAGCCTAGGTCAGGGAATCGGCTGTCTTCAGAAAATGGGTCAGTTTTATGCCATCCACAAATGCGGCTGAGGCACGGCCATATGCCTGCCTGAGTCGCTGTTGCTGAAATTGAGCAAATTTTTCGGGTTCCCCCCCTCACGTACAAGTGTTGAGCCTACTGGAATGGGGATGTCTGAAATGTGAGGGAGCAGGGCCCGGAGGGTGTGTTTCTCTGGGAATAAGAGAGCTCCAGAAAGTATCCTTTAATTGGCTGAAGGAGGAGGGCCTCCCCGAGTGCCGGGCCAGCTGACAGACCAGGTGAGGCTGCCTCACACATCAAACATTCGGACATTTGAAAATCGTCGAGAACGCCAGAGCCCACTCACGTGGACTGCCCACTTTCCCCTGTCCCTGGCGATGATGAGGTGTCCTCTTTTCTAAACCGTGCAGGGGTGCTGGTACAGCTTCCTTGAGAGAGAGGCTGACAACTCCAGGACTTCCAAGGAGCGGTGCTTTGCTTCCACCCAATGACACACGCGGTAGGAGTCTTGCTTCTGGGTGGAACGCCACTCACATAGGTTCTTCAATTCCTTCTGGACGTGTTTGGAATAGGATTTGAATCAGAATAAAATTACCAGGTACACATGACAGGTGCTGGGCAAGGAGGCCGTCACTCTTCAGTAACCTGTGTTGAGCACATTGACGTCCCCCCGCCCCCACAAGGATAAGAAAGTATTTTACGTCTTTAAATGTGAGAGAGAAACAGACAGAGATAGGGAGGAGAAAGGGAGAGATAGAGGGAACTGGCACAATGTGTGGCCTAGCGCACATGAGCGCCCCCTTGTGCATCGGGTTCGCATGCCTCCCGGGGATTCGAACAGGTTCTTTGGCTTCCCAGCCAAAAGCTCTAACCGCAAAGCCATCTCCCGGTTCTCACAGTGCCCGTGCCTGGTCTCCTTTCTCTTGCTGTTTTCCAGCTATTCCTGAGCTCCAGTAGCGGCTGAACTGGAATTCAGGTCTAGCCTGAACTTGTCATCATTGTGAGGAGCAAGTGAGGCCACAGCAAAGTATAACTGTGTTCCCAGTGGAGCCTGTGTTACGTACTTACCGTATTTTCCTTGATGTGTGTGAACGTTGCTCAGTGAACCAGGGGCACGTCCGTGATTTTCCAATACTTCCCGTTTTGGTCCTTCGTTCCACCTGCTCCCACTGTCGGGTCACGATGGCTCTCGAGAGCCTGCGAATGCGTGAACAAACCCTCAGAGTACACGTTGGGAACCCGACACTCCTAAGTCTTCCTGGCCTGGCTTCAGCAATATTGCCCTGGGCCTATAAAGCATGAAGAATGTGCATACTTGCATACGAGTTTTACTCATGTTCTGTTTGGCCTCTCGAACTTGGGACACTTCTGTGTGTCTGCTGCCTCAAACAGACGTCAGTTCCCGGCTAGAAAGGGTCTCAGGACTCAAAGTACTGTGTCACTTCACCTGTAAGCTCTGCATGTCGCATGCGCATGTGACCACTTAAGTCACGTGTGTGTGAGGGGCCTCCTTTCCCTAGCGCACAGAGATTCGCTGCATGGTCGTGGCGTTCTCTCGGTCCGAAAAGTTCCCGATTACCTGACCTAGGCTGAGAGCAAGGCTCTCAGCCTAGGTCAGGTAATCGGCTGTTTTCAGAAAATGGGTCAGTTTTATCCGATCAACAAAGGCGGCTGAGGCACGGCCATATGCCTGCCCGAGTTGGTGTTGCTCACATTGAGCAATTTTTTCGGGTTCACCCCCTCACGTACAAGTGTTGAGCCTACTCTAATGGGGATGTCTGGAATGTGAGGGAGCAGGGCCCGGAGGGTGTGTTTCTCTGGGAATAAGAGAGCTCCAGAAAGTATCCTTGAATTGGCTGAAGGAGGAGGGCCTCCACGAGTGCCGGGCCAGCTGACAGACCAAGTGAGGCTGCCTCACACATCAAACATTCGCACATTTGAAAATCGTCGAGAACGCCTGAGTCCACTCGCGTGGACTGCCCACTTTCCTCTCTCCCGGTCGATGATGAGGTGTCCCCTTTTCTGAACCATGCAGGGATGCTGGTCGAGCTTTCTTGAGAGAGAGGCTGACAACTCCAGGACTTCTAAGGAGCGGTGCTTTGCTAACACCCAATGACACAGGCGGCAGGAATCTTGCTTCTGGGTGGAACGCCACTCACATAGGTTCTTCAATTCCTTCTGGACGTGTTTGGAATAGGATTTGAATCAGAATAAAATTCCCAGGTACACAGGACAGGTGCTGGGGCAAGGGAGGGCCGTCACTCTTCAGTAACCTGTGTTGAGCACATTGACGTCCCCCCGCCCCCACAAGGAAAAGAAAGTATTTTACTTCTTTAAATGTGAGAGAGAAACAGACAGAGATAGGGAGGAGAAAGGGAGAGATAGAGGGAACTGGCACACCGGGTGCCCTACCGCACATGAGCGCCCCCTTGTGCACCGGGTTCGCATGCATCCCGGGAATTCGAACCGGGTTCCTTTGGCTCCCCAGCAAAAAGCTCTAACCGCCAGGCCATCTCCTGGTTCCCACAGTGCCCGTGCCTAGTCTTCTTTCCCTTGCTGTTTTCCAGCTATTCCTGAGCTCCAGCAGCAGTTGAACTGGAATTCAGGACGTAGCCTGAACTTGTCATCATTGTGAGGAGCAAGTGAGGCCACAGCAAAGTATAACTGTGTTCCCAGTGGAGCCTGTGTTACGTACTTACCGTATTTTCCTTGATGTGTGTGAACGTTGCTCAGTGAACCAGGGGCACTCCGTGATTTTTCCAATACTTCCCGTTTGGTCCTTCGTTCCACCTGCACCCACTGTCGGGTCACGATGGCTCTCGAGAGCCTGCGAATGCGTGAACAAACCCTCTGAGTACACGTTGGGAAACCCTACACTCCTAAGTCTTCCTGGCCTGGCTTCAGCAATTTTGCCCTGGGCCTATAAGGGGCATGAAGAATGTGCATACTTGCATACGGGGTTTTACTCATATTCTGTTTGCCCTCTCGAACTTGGGACACTTCTGTGTGGTCTGCTGCCTCAAACAGACGTCAGTCCTCCAGCTAGAAAGGGGCTCAGGACTCATAGGTAGTGTCTCACTTTCACCTGTAAGCTCTGCATGTCGCATGCGCATGTGACCACTTAAGTCACTGTGTGTGAGGGGCCTCCTTTCCCTAGCGCACAGAGATTCGCTGCATGGTCGTGGCGTTCTCTCGGTCCGAAAAGTTCCCGATTACCTGACCTAGGCTGAAGCAAGGCTCTCAGCCTAGGTCAGGTAATCGGCTGTTTTCAGAAAATGGGTCAGTTTTTATCCGATCAACAAAGGCGGCTGAGGCACGGCCATATGCCTGCCCGAGTTGTTGCTCACATTGAGCAATTTTTTCGGGTTCACCCCCTCACGTACAAGTGTTGAGCCTACTCTAATGGGGATGTCTGGAATGTGAGGGAGCAGGGCCCGGAGGTGTGTTTCTCTGGGAATAAGAGCGCTCCATAAAGTATCCTTGAAGTGGCTGAAGGAGGAGGGCCTCCACGAGTGCCGGGCCAGCTGACAGACCAAGTGAGGCCTGCCTCACACATCAAACATTCGCACATTTGAACATCGTCGAGAACGCCTGAGTCCAACGCGTGGACTGCCCACTTTCCTCTCTCCCGTCGATGATGAGTGTCCCCTTTTCTCCCCCCCCCTGAACCATGCAGGATGCGGTCGAGCGTTCTTGAGAGGAGGCTGACAACTCCAGGACTTCTAAGGTGCGGTGCTTTGCTAACACCCTAATGACACAGGCGCAGAATCTTGCTTCTGGGTGAACGCCACCACAAGGTTCTTCAATTTCTTCTGGACCGTGTTTTTGAATAGGATTTGAATCAGAATAAAATTCCCAGGTACACATGACAGAGCTGGGCAAGGAGCCGTCCACTCTTCAGTAACCTGTGTTGAGCACATAGACGTCCCACCCGCCCCCACAAGGAAAAGAAAGTATTTTACTTCTTTAAATGTGAGAGAGAACAGACAGAGATAGGGAGGAGAAAGGGAGAGATAGAAGGAACTGGCAACACCGTGTGCCCTACCGCCCATGAGCGCCCCATTGTGCACCGGTTCGCAGGCCATCCCGGAATTTCGAACCGGGGTTCCTTTGGCTCCCGCAAAAAGCTCTAACCGCCAGGCGCATCTCCTGTTCCCACAGTGCCCTGCCTAGTCTTCTTTCCCTTGCTGGTTTTCCAGCTATGTCCTGAGCTCCAGCAGCAGTGAACTGGAATTCAGGACTAGCCTGAACTTGTCATCATTGTGAGGAGCAAGTGAGGCACATCAAAGTATAAATGTGTTTTTCCCAGTGGAGCCTGTGTTACGTACTTACCGTATTTTTCCTGATTGTGTGAACGGTGCTCAGTGAACCAGGGGCACGTCCGTGATTTTCCAATACTTCCCGTTTTGGTCTTCGTTCCACCTGCACCCACTGTCCCGGTCACGATGGCTCTCGAAGCCTGCGAATGCGTGAACAAACCCTCTGATACACGTGGGAACCCTACACCCGAAGTACTTCCTGGCCTGGCGTTCACAATTTTGCCCTGGCTATAAGGCATGAAGAGGTTGCATACTTGCAAGACGGGTTTTTACTCATATTCTGTTTGGCCTCTCGAACTTGGGACACTTCTGTGTGTCTGCTGGTCTCAAACAGACGTCAGTCCTCCAGCTAGAAAGGGGCTCAGGACTCTTAGGTAGTGTCTCACTTCAACCTGTAAGCTCTGCCTGTCGCATGCCATATGACCACTAAGTCACATTGTGTCAGGGGCCTCCTTCCCTAGAGCACAGAGATTCCCTGCATGGTCGAGGGCGTTCTGTCGTCCGAAAAGCTCCCAATTCCCTGACCTAGGCTGACAGTAAGGCTCTCAGCCTAGGTCAGGGAATTGGCTGTTTTTCAGAACATGGTCCAGTTTTATCCCATCCACAAAGGCCGCTGAGGCACGGCCATGAGCCTGCCCGAGTTGCTGTTGCTCAAATTGAGCAAGTTTTTGGGTTCCCCCCCTCACGATACAAGTGTTGAGCTACCCTGAATTGGGATGTCTGAAATCTGAGGAGCAGGGCCCCGAGGGTGGTGTTTCTCTGGGAATAAGAAGCTGCCAGAAAGGATCCTTTATTTGGCTGAAGGAGGAGGGCCTCCACGAGTCCGTGGCCACGACAGACCCAGGTGAGGCTGCCTCAAACAAATGGTCTGGTGACATTTGAAAATCGTCGAGAATGCCTGAGTCCACTTACGCGTGGACTTCCACTTACCCTGTCCCTGTTATGATGAAGTGCACGGCCATATGCCTACCCATGGCGTTCTTGTCAAATTGAGCCAGCACTGCCGATGTGCTAGAATGCCTTGAGGCTTCCTGAGGACTGCTGGGTTTTGATCCAGGGGTCTTCAGTTGAGCTAGGTCTTTCATCCTCAGTGGTCTTCTATCCACGCTTGAAGGTAGCAAGCAGCTCTTGGCAGCACCTGAAGGAAAGGCGAAGGAAGGAGGGCTCCTTTTTACCAAGCTTCCTATATCCCATCCCCCACTCTGTCGGGGCCGCCTATTCTGTGGGAAGTGCTCACCCTGGGGAAAGACTTCCTTCCTTTAGTTTTCTCCTTACTTAAGCAACCTATGGATTACATAAGCAGATTCAAGTTGACAACAGAACCTTGACTATCACAGACTGCCATCCCAAAGAAGGAACAAAAAGAACCACGTGCTTGTAGCACATACCTGAGGTCGGTCCTCATTGCCCCCACAAGCTGTACAACACATCAGGCATGACCAATATATGTATATCCACACATGCAATGAATAAATGAGAAGCCACCTTCACACTTTGGTGGCTAGTGTGAGCAGTTCAGAGAAAAGAATTTCCAGAAGTGAAGGAAGGCAACTGAAGGGATAATGTATAAATTATTTGTTAGACATAATGAAGTATGAATTGTCACTTAGGTATAAAATCAACTATGGAATGATAAATACAAGTTCTCTGACCTCGCTACAGCATGGAGGTAAAAAAGTCCAACCTTTCTCAACCTTGCTACTAACAACCTCCTTCCTCCCATTTCCTGCTCAGTCAGCCCCCCCAACTACAATGGTTTAAAAAC